>CM050941.1:56947547-56966831 GCA_027789145.1 Solanum arcanum
CGGATCTTCGTGATACCTTCCACTCTCTTCGTTTCTGAGGCTTCTTGTGGAGAATTTCTGAGGTAGTTGTTTGTCATCTCAGCGAACCTTCCTATTCCTGTTTATGATTTTCTTTTTACTGAAAGACAACGTCATTTTAGGCGTACATGTTTTATTTCAATTATAGTATTTAAATTAGATGCTTGTGCATGTGGCAACCAGATTTTAGAGATTTAATTAAGTTTAATAGTTATTAGACTTCTGTTTTATTTCCGCACTTAAATAGGTGACTGGATTTTAGGCTAACTTGTCTTTGTGGGATAAGACGACTGTCATCACGCCTATTTTCGGGTCATGACACACATCCTCCACTATGTTTAATCAAGATTGAAATGTTGCTACCATCACCATACTTGAAAATGAAGTGATCCTATCACTGAAAACAAAGATTGATTTTCCTCAAAATTTCTAAGGTAAATCATTGAAAATTTAATACAAATAATGACATTAATGAGGCAAAAATATATTAGATAAAAGAGAATTAATAAATAAAATCATAGATCTCGAAAAAAATTGAGAGAAATTAAAGAAAAGAATATTAACAATTCATGTTTCACACTTAATTGTTGTTATTTTATTAGTCGTGTCTTTCTTAATTTATTTTTTTACATTTTTTGCTAGGTTTTTATAGAGGTCCTTTGATAGATTTAGAAAAAATAAAATGTTGTTAGGTTTCAGAAGACCTTAGTTAACTATAACTAATTGACTTTAAGACAATTATTTATCGATAATAGTATAATTATCGTTAGATAATATGTTAGGGACAATAATAATTATGAACATTTATAGGGAATACTCTATGTAAATATTGTTAAAGAGTTTAGCTAGTTTCAATGCAACAATATTAACTCCATTATCACTATATATTTTTGTGGCAATAAATATTGTCACTGAAAATAAAATTTTACCACCACTAAATACATATTTTGGTAATTGATTGTATATATCGAAATTCATAAATTGAATTGCTAAGTCATAATTATTTTTTTTCAAAATCTACTTTTAATATAGAAGTAGATTTTAAAATTTCCTCTATACTTTGAAAAGATGTATGACAACCTATTATATTTAAGTTTATTTGTCGTGTATCCTAACAGATTAACATTTTTCTTACTATCATTAATAATGACAAAAATGTAGTCAAATGTATCCTAAATCGTTTTATTTCAAAGTTTAGTTTTGTAAAAAAAATAGACTTACTGGTAGTAGTGCGTGAGAGTGTGAAGAATAGATAAAAAGTTAGTTTTCTTTAACTGATTAAAATTTCAGATGAGATATCTACTCAATTCATATGGTATCACACGTAAAACTGTAACACTTCAAAAATCTAAGATGTGTTATAGAGCCTAACATAGGTGTCAAAAGGTTTAGACACCGTTTTATATATATATATATATATATATATATATATATATATATATATATATATATATATATATATATATATATATATATATATATATATTATTCTATATAAGTCATTTAGGAGGTTTAGAAACCAAAATGTTAAAAGAACGTCCATGACGTCCGAAAAGTAATTCAATGAGGTACTAGCCTGCCTTAGACTATTTGACTAGCTTATAGGAGTCATAAAATGATGAAAATTGGTGGAAAGGTGTCTAACATGTATTAGGGTTAATTTATAGTCGAAACGTCCGGGCATGACTCCCCAAGGACCAACCAAGGACACTGAGGAGGACTCTTGCGTTTGGGAACTGCCCAAGGCAGTGTGACCACGACTTGCAGTCGACGATCCATGTGTAAATAGACAGGGTCGTCGATTTCCTCGTTCTCTGACCAAAACAACGGACCAACATGACGGAGGGTCCTGTAGCCATCGTCCCAGAGACGGACAGTTGGTCGAGGTCTCGTCTATGAGGGGTCTATTTGCTGCACATTCTTAATTAGTTCCAATTAATTAACTAAGGGGTTAGGTCGTTAGTTGGGGGTTAGGGGGAGTCCAATTAAGTTAATTAACACCCATATAAAGACCCCAACCCCATTAGACTAACCTAAGATCTCATAACAGAAACCTAAATTTTCTTCCTTCTCTCTTCTTTTTTCTCTCTAATTGAAGAAGTCCATGAAAGATCAAGCTAGGGGAGGGTTTAAGGCTGTAAAGGGACAAATTTATCCATAAATTATTCATCAAAAATTAAACTATGGGATCTAATTTAACTTTGGGACTCCTTTCCCCAAAAGGTTCCTTCAAAGTGATTTCAAAAGTTGAGTTTTCATTTGGATCTTTCTCAATCTCGAATTAATCTTGTCAATTATCTTGTTTATGATTTATTTTGGATATCTTGGGTAGATTAACATGTATTCTAATTTAATTATGTTGTATCTTGATGGACTGGTCTAAATTGTAGAAGGTGATCCATTCCCCTTAACCCTAGGTTATGATCTTAATATGAAATGTGTCATGTTGGTTGAATTGACTTTGTTATTGGTTAAAGTGATACATATGATGTTATTGTATTAATTATGAACAATTTAGGATGAATTGTAGTCCTATCATGCTAGTTCATGAGTAGTTCATCTAGGTTATAAAATATGTTGTGAATATGACCTAAGTCTCTTATCTTAAGTTATGAACTAGTGGTAAATTGTAATATAGTGATTCAATTGGCTTTGTTATCATATTGGTTATTGTTGTGTGATGATGTTACTCCCCTATTGGGTTGAGTTAAGGGTATGAATTATGAAGGAGACTTGGTAAGTCTTGTGATCCCTTTTCTTTACTTCAATTGTGATTACTTGAGATTGAGTGATGATGTTGCATTGATGTATACCTTGTATTAGGATTGCTAGGGTTGACATGATATTGAATTGAAGTTTCTTGACAATGGTTGTGAGGTTGACTAAAATGTAAATGTTGTAAGTATGGTGATGACTACCAATGTGTCTTATCATGAATGAATATGTAAATGTACTACCTCACTTATATGAATTGTAATGAAAGGACTATACTCATGAAATTCTTATTGAGTTATGATGATGATGGTTATACAAGGGCTAGACCCTATGACCTAAAATAAGTTATGATGATTAATAAAGACATTAAAGACATTTCAAAAAGGGACTTAGCTTTGCACCGAGTGAACTTGACAATGGGAGGTGTTGACTTTCCATAGGGGAAGATTCACCCTATAGTTCCACATGAAGTATTGACTCCCAAATGAGGGATACTCATCCAATAGATTCCCATGCGAGGAGGCTCGATTTGCCAATTGGCATGTAGAGGGTTTATACCTATCTCTAAGTTCTTGAACTATGTTGCGCCCGTAGGAAGACTAGCTAGTGGATCTACCTAGAAAGCTACGTTTATGTTAGGTTCTACTTTGGCTGGTAGACCACCTTCCATCAGTGTAAGGTTTTACAACACCGGATTTTACACTCAGCTCTTGTGTTCTACGTCGGTTAAGACAAGTGTTCCCTAAACTAAAATGTAGTAATTAAGTACAAAACAAACTAGGGTGACTTGAGAGGTTTGACTTTGCCTAGGTACGGGTATGAGACTTTACCTATGCCTTGCGCTATTGTTCCTTGAAGGAAGGCTTAGAAGGTTGATTTTATGCATGTATATGATAATGAATGCAAATGATGATACTGTGAAGATCTTACATGTAAATTACATTATGTGGTGATGATTATTCTTATAAACATGTATTTGGTCTATATTGCTAAAGCATGATATTATGCATTCTTAAAAAGTTATGTTATGTGAAGTTGGATATTAATGATGGTTCTTTTTGAGTTACTTGATTAAGTATAGTTATGGGGCTTTGCTTGATCATTTCACTTGTTGACTTTATGAGGATCAATGAGTAGTTGTCTTGCTTTATTGTCACGACCCAAAATGAGGAATAGGATACTTGTTCTTAACAGTTACCTTATTCAGTTGTCTGTAGTCAATGCACATCCGAAAACTTCCATCCTTCTACTTCACAAACAAAACGGGAGCACTCCAAGGGGATGCACTTGGTCTAATAAAGCCTTTGCTTAACAACTCTTGAAGTTGGGCCTTTAACTCTCTTAACTCAGCGGGAGCCCTCCTATAAGGGGGTATGGAAATGGGGCGAGTGCCCGGCTACAGATCAATACAGAAATCAATATCCCTATCCGGTGGCATACCAGGAAGGTCTGCAGGAAACACATCCAGAAACTCACGGACTATTGAAACCGACTCAATTGAAGGTACTTTGGTAGTATCATTCCTGAGGTGTGCCAAGAAAGCTAAACAACCCTTTCTAACCATTCTCTTAGCACGAAGGAAGGAGATGATACGAACTGGAGTGGAAGTGTAGTCACCCTCCCACACTAACGGATCTGTCCCAAGCTTGGCCAACGTTACAGTTTTAGCATTACAATCTAAGATTGTGAATCTTGGAGAAAGCCAAGTCATACCCAGAATTACATCGAAGTCAACAATTTCTAGGATAACCAAGTCTACATGAGTATTGTTCTCCATAAAAGTCACAGGACAAGACCTATACACCTTTTCAACTATCACAGACTCACCCACCGGAGTAGAAACACGAATAGGCATGTCAAGCAATTCACAATGTAAATTAAGACCAGTAGAAAATGAGGAAGATACATATGAAAATGTGGATCCAGGATCAAATAATACAAAATCCATGCAATCACAAACCAAAAGATTACCTGTGATGACAGCATCAGATGTCTCCGCTTCAGATCTCCCAGGGAAATCATAATAATGGTCCCTATCACCGGTCTGTCCGTTGCCCCTACCATGTTGCGCTGAAGTATTTCCAGTTTGCCTGTCACCCCAGCCGTTTTGATGACCACCATTACCTCGGCCACCATGTTCTGCCGAATAACGACCTCTTCCATAACCACATCTACCTCTGATTATTGGGGGTCTGTAACTCTGTTTTGGACAATTTCTCCTAATATGTCCAGTCTCTCCACATCCATAACAATCTCTGGATTCAAGCAGAGGTCTTTGTGAGAACGACGGAGTCTGGGGATAACCTACAAACTCAGAGAAGTGTTGACCGGTTTGCGGTGGACCCCCAGCTACAGTCTGTAGTGAAGACTGAATAGGGCGGGCTGGATACCCTCCTGAACTCTGCCCTCTAGAGTAAGAACCATTAAACTCACCTCCTTTACGAAATCTCTTAGATGTCGATGCCATGGTGAAGTCGTCTGGCTTCACTCCCTCCACTTCTATCACGAAATCTACCACCTCCTGAAAGGATTTGGCTGCAGCTGACTACCGTAAAAGGTGAAATCCGCAAATCTGACCTCAACCCTTTCACGAAACGGCGAATCCGCTCTTGTGGACTGAAGCAAAGCTGGGTGGCATACCTAGATAATGCACGAAACTTAGCCTCATACGTTGTAACCGACATCCTGCCTTGCTCTAGGCTCAGGAACTCATCTCTCCTCTTATCCCTCAAAGTCCGGGGTATATACTTCTCCATAAACAATCTAGAGAATGATGCCCAAGTCATAGGTGGTGACTGTGCTGCTTGACACTCGCCATATGACCGCCACCACATTTTGGCGTTCCCCTGAAACTGATAGGTCACAAACTCAATGCCAAATCGTTCTACTATGCCCATCATATGTAGCAACTCATGACAATCAACCAGAAAGTCATAGGCATCCTCAGATTCAGCACCCTTGAAGACTGGAGGTTTCAATTTCAAGAACTTACTGAAAAGTTCATGCTGATCACTTGTCATTATAGGCCTTGTAGTCAACCGAGGAAACGTGCCTATTTCCAATGAGGCATCCATGCGGGGAGCCACAGCAGCTACATGTTGTACTCCCGGAACCTGAGGTGCTGGTGCAGAAAACACTGGAGGTGTCTGGCCCTGATCGGATAACCCACTAAGGTAAGCAAGAATCTGATTAATCATCTCTGGGGTAGGTTGGGGTGGTAATTCCTCATTCTGCACTTGGTCATTCTCCCCTTCCTCCCCCTCTCTTACTACTTCCTCAGTCGGTGGAGGAGTCACTGCCCTAGTACTAGATGGGCCAGGTGCTTGTCCTCTTCCTCTAGAGGACGTCCTCCCGCAACCTCTACCACGGCCCCTTGCCACTGCTCCTCTTTGAGCTACAGTCTCAGTGGCTGGCTCAGACGCCTCTTGTCTTGCCGGTGTTGGTGTTGGCGTGGTTGTTGCTCTAGTTCTAACCATCTGCGAAATAGAGTGAAGATGGTCAAATACCAATTTGTATCACCTAGATACCAATTGGATCCAAGTAATAGCACGAAAGAAGGAAAGAATAGAATTTTCCTAAAGTCTTATAGCCTCTCAAAGAAAAGTAAAGGCGTCCCCCTACCGTTCCTCAAGACGCTACTAGACTCGTTCTTGTGTGATGAGACCAACGAACCTAATGCTCTGATACCAAGTTTGTCACGACCCAAAACGAGCCGTGAGTGGTACCCACACTTATCCTACTATGTGAGCGAACCAACCCATCTAAACCCCAACATTTCAAACATAATAGGCAGAATATAATGCGGAAGACTTAAAACTCATTAATGAAATCAATTATTAACTTCTAAAACTCAAAACTTATCATTATCCCCAAAATCTGGAAGTCGTCACCACAAGAACATCTATCCTCAAATTACTAAATCTAAGAGTATCTAAGAAGCTAAAATAACTAAACAGCTAGTCCATGCCAGAACTTCAAGGCATCAAGACGTGAAGAAGAAGATCCAGTCCAAGCTAGAAGCAATAGCTCACCCTGAAATCTGACGTGACGAAGATCGCACAGAGTGCGGTTGAGTTGAAGAGACGGCACTTCGTGCGTTTCACGTGACTCCACAATTAACAAAGAGAAAATATACAAGTAGGGGTCAGTAAAAAACACAGGTACTGAGTAGATATCATCGGTCAACTCAAAATAGAAAGCAATATATATCAAATAATATCATAAAATCAACTACAATACTCAACAGATAACAACAGCAAGTACCATAACCCTTGGCCACAACCCAAGCACATCTATGAGGACTCACGCCTCCACACCATACTCGTTTGGGAAAAGGTTCTTTAAGTTTGAGTATATTAAGATAATTCAAGATTCATTCTCTTTATTCCTCTTGTGTCGAAACGTGACACTCCGATCCCCTAATACCTCGTGTCGATTCGTGACACCCGATCCCCTAATACTATGTGTCGGTTCGTGACACCCGATCCCCTAATACTATGTGTCGGTTCGTGACACCCGATCCACTAATACTATGTGTCGGTTCGTGACACCCGATCCACTAATACTACGTGTCTGTTCGTGACACCCGATCCCCTAATACTATGTGTCGGTTCGTGACACCCGATCCACTAATACTATGTGTCGGTTTGTGACACCCTATCCACTAATACTACGTGGTCGGGCCGTGACACCCGATCCCCTAATACTATGTGGCTCGCTCGTGACACCCGATCCACTAATACTATGTGCTCGCTCGTGACACCCGATCCCCTACTACTATGTGCCTGCCTTCGTAACACCCGATCCTCAATCACTATGTGTCGGTCAGTGACACCCGATCCATTAACCTCATTCTTTTAGTTCATCGCTTCTTTTTACATACCAAGGCATCATCATTAATAGAGAGGTTTTAAGGTTTAAGATTCAACAGCCTCATCATGCTAATTCATCACAATTACATAATCATATCATGCAAGCACACAATTAAGCATATAGAAGACTTTACAAAATTACCCAATACATATCATTTGCTATTAAGAGTTTTACTACGAAATAGCATAAACACCATAACCTACCTCCACCGAAGAATTGAAGTCAAGAAATCTACTTTTCCAATGCTTTGCTTTCTTCTTCGTTTCTCTCTCTCTCGATCGTTCGCCCCTTTCTCTTTGTTCTTTCTATTTTTCCTTATTCCACCTCTTTTTCTTTTACCCTAATTACCATATAATTAAGTATAAAAGATGACCAAAGTAACCCACTACTTATTCCAAGGTTATCTCCTTTAACCCCCAAGCAATTGAATTATTAACATTCAACCACTAACTTTATAATTATAAGCAGGAATAGTCCAAAACGCCCCTTAAAACATTTAACAGAAATCCGACCCAGTCAGGGTTACGCAGCTTGTGACGGCCCGTCGTGCCTGCAATGGTCCGTCCTGCTGCTTCCGTCACAAAGTTCAGATTCTGAATTTTACTAAAGGGCCTGTGACGGTCCGTCGTGACCACGACGGTCCGTCCTGCCATGTCGTCGCGAAGTTCAGAGAGTTTTTCTCAGTACCCAAATTTTCAGAATCTAAGTGTTTTGGAACGAGACCCCCTCGACGGTCCATCGTGCCCATGACGGTCCGTCGTGGGATCCGTCGACTCAGACTGTAATTACCAGAAATAAACTCTACTGCTTAAAACGACTAACAGGTCGTTACATTTATTATGATATGATGAACTCATATTCATGCTTGTGATTTTACTACTTGATGATAGGGTTATAATTGAATTGATTGCAAGTATACAGATATGCATGTTACTTGCTTTGACTTAATGAATATGCTTTAATAATTGGTATGACTATCTTGAATATGCATAAGGCTTTCTAAAGGTAAAATAACATGTTTTAATAAAATGTCCCCTTTTTAGCATGATTTGATCTTATATGTGCATATTGTCTCATACTTAGTATAGGTGGTGTACTAACCCATTTTCTCCCCTTTCCCAAAATTTTAGGTTCCGTTCAATAAAAGCTCTTTGAGACGACTTTGAAGAAGGCTTGAAATTCCTCTCAATCACCCAAGTGGGTAGGTCCTCACTTGCCGAGGGCGATGTCAATAACGAGATTATTAAGTTGTTTTAGTCTAAAGACTCTTATGTTCTTTCTCTTTTCATTTGAATACAGATTGTATAGCCTATATGTGTCTCTTTTATATTGATGTATGAGCTATGCCCAAATTGCTATAATATTGTTGGATGGTTAGTAGATGAGACACTCTTTAAAGACTATGCTATATCTTACATATACCTACGTGCAATAAAAGTAGAAGACTTGTAATCTTCATATACAAGTGTCTATGTATATATTAAGTGTATATAGAGGTCTATGTAAACCTCAATGTAGAAGTAATAAATTTTTTAAATATTTCACATTTATAATCTATGAATATAATGATGTATGCTAAGATGCTAGTCTTAGTCCTCAAAGAAAGAGACGCCACACTGGCTGATTCGTCTATGGGGTGCTCCTTGAATGTGAAAAAATGTCATTCATAAAAAATAATAAATACTATCTAAAGTAAAGTAAAAACAAATGTATTCCCAATCTATATATATATATATATATATATATATATATATATATATATATATATATATATATATATATATATATATATATATATATATATATATATATATACATACATCAAATCAGTAAATGCATGTTAAATTATTTATTAAATTAACATGCATAATATATCAAAATAAATATTTTCAGGACCGATTTAAGCATGTGATATAAAATAATGATTTGATATCAGAATATTTTAAGATGTCACATCGATAAATCACAGATCTCCATGTATTTTTTATAAATAAATGGTTTGTGATAACAAAAATTTATTTCAAATATATATAATTTTATAACATTCACTAGTCAACAACAATAGTAACTAGTTATTTTTTATTACCATACTTTTGCATAGTATAAATAACCTTTTCACACTCAGCATGAGTCTTTTCTTGCAAAATTAAAAATGATGATTTGTAAAATATAAACTATATATCAAGTACCGTTACATTTTATAAAAAATAAAAATCACGATTTGAAATTTCAAATCAAACTTTTTTTTGTAGAATTTGATCTATAATCGCATGTTCAAATATTAATTTGAAATCAAGACATTATATCACATGTCAAAATACAAGCTTAGAATAAGATGGTTTGTATGAGAAATATAGTTTCACCTCTAATTTGCCAATTCAATCTTAAGATATATCAGTAGAAGTTGGGGATTAAATCTTTTAAGAGGTAAAAGTTTGTCTGTACTAGCTAAATATTTACATCAGACTAATAGATGCATGACGTATTACCACAAATGAATATTTTCTCAACTGATCATCACACTAACATAACATATAATATATAATCAAAACTAGTATGAATGTTAGACGAAAGTTAGATTATTATTTTACCCTTATAAAAAATAAAATAAAATTATTGAATTAAGTATATATTAAGTTAAAGATCCTAACAATTGACTCATATTTTAGAGAGAAAAGTATCGAAAATACACCTAACTTATCCTCTCTTTTTTTAGTTTCATCGAAAATACACCTAAACTATCCTCTCTTTTTTTAGTTTCATATCTAAATTACTGAGAGTGCGAGGTTCATACATAAACTACCAATCATTTGTTTGAGAAACACGGCTCAGTGATATGTGCAATATTCTCT
Organism: Solanum arcanum; assembly: GCA_027789145.1. Taxonomy (NCBI): domain Eukaryota; kingdom Viridiplantae; phylum Streptophyta; class Magnoliopsida; order Solanales; family Solanaceae; genus Solanum; species Solanum arcanum. The sequence continues at coordinate 56,958,005 of CM050941.1, forward strand.
CTATTTTATTGATAAAAATCTCGACACAAAGCATTTCACAAATTACCGACTCATTCACCAATTTTTTTTTTACTCCATCCTATTTAACCCTTTGCTCCTAAATTATTTATTTATTTATTTTTAGGTTTTTCTCATTTTGTGTTAGATATGAATATATATTTTTAGGAAAAAAAATCGTTTACCAAATATAACATATGAAAATTTATTTTTTAAAATTTTCTTGCGGCGGCACACAAAACATATTTTTGATATGTGTATATAACAAAAAACAAGAAAAAGAAAATGAAAGAGGAGAGTAAGGTAGAGTGGGTAGATTATTTTTTAGAAAAAAATTATATCTAATTATATATTTGAAGAGGTGCCGGGGAGGGGGAGAAGTAAGAAAAAATTGTAGACTATTAATGAAGAAAATTTAAGCCAAAAATAAACAAAATAACAAAGGGAGGGGGTTGGGGAGGAGGGGAGGGGCGGGGGATAAGGTGAGAAAAACCGATGAAGTAGGGCAAGACAAAAAAATTTACATTTTTNTATGAATTTTTTTTGGGATGATAACTTTTAATCTTTAATATTAATTAACCCATAGTTTATTTAATTGTTGCCAAGATAGAAAAGTTTTTTCCTTGTTGAGTGGATGTGACAATTTGTTCAAGTCAAACGAGAGTAGTGTATTACACACACAACATGATGAGATTTTTATAAAGAGAGATGTGGGTTTTCAATTAATAAGTGATCGTTTAGATATAAAACTCACACTCTAAGTAATTTAAGTATGAAACTTAATTTTTATCCTTATATAGAGAGAGGCTTATCTAAATCATTCTTTTATATATATATATATATATATATATATATATATATATATATATATATATATATATATATATATATAATTTTTATCAGTATATATCTTAGTAAAAGTTATATAGTTTTTGAATGAAGAATAAAAACAAGATTCAACTACTACTAAATAATCTCATCATTAGATTATGTCAAACAGAAAATTAATAAATTATTAACAAAACACAAAATTTTTGGTACACACCATTAAAGAGAGCTTAAACTCAAACAAAAAATAAAATAAAAGCTTTCATTTTTAAGTCTTAAAAACAAATCAGTTATCTAACTTTATAACTCCATAAAAATTGATATAGAACACACGTCTTAGGAAATTATTTTTTTATTTTATCGTTTTGCAATACTTTGATCTTGTTTCTTTCACCTTACGTGTTATTTCACCTAGTGATGAATATACACTAGTTATTTTTATCCACGATCATTCGATTTGTGTCGATTCCATATATTAGATGTCCTATTTTCTACTTTTATTCTTGACGTTGAAATCTTTAGTCAATGTGAATGTTCTTTGTGACCCTTGTTGGCGTTTTTTCGAAGAATGAATATGAACTAAGACGTATTTATTAGCATAAAGTTATGTTAATAAATTTATACTAGTTTTTAAATATTAGTAAAGAGAAGAAAAAAAGTAAAAGTTGAATTCCTTTTATGTTTTCTGTTTTGATGAATTGCGTAATTTGTAATTTCTATCTAGTTATCTAGTTGTTTTATGAAATAAACCAGTAACTTGGGTAATTAATTGCTTCCTATAGTATCAAAAGAGAGTAAATACATACATTTGATTATAAAATAAATAGAACATATTGTTTATAAGTTTATTATATAGTCATTATATATATTTATTTATCATAAAAATATCTTACGAATTGAGCAAATTATTATATACTCACTCTTTTACCTTTTCCGCTCACTAGACTTGTATCCTAGCTAACTCTCTTTTAATTAATTTATTTCGTTCCCATGGCTTCCAACTACAAGCATTTTGTTTTGAATTTTTGTCCGTAATTATTTGTCTACTTTTGAATGAACACATTTAGAAAAAATAATGATTGATATACTAAGTTTATCATTTTACCTCTATTAATTATGAAGTGTATGAATTAAAAATTGAGATAAATGTCAAAAGCATACCAAAATTATTCCCTTCTTTGTTTCATAACTAAACTATGGAGAGTGTGAATTTCATACCTAATTTATCATTTATTATGGTGTGTTTGGTATGAAGGAAAATGTTTTCCTGAAAAACAAATAGATGTATGACTTATTTTCTCATGTTTGAATGGTAACTAGAAAATATTATTAGGAAGTTATTTTTAGTGTTTGATTTATCAATGAAAAATATTTTTGAGAAATATCTTTTATTCTTACAAGAGTAGAAAATAAATTTTGAAACTGAAAATATTTTAACTGGCGGGGTAGGCTTTAAAAATACAAATTTAAAGTTGTTTTTTAAAAAATAAAATTATTTTTTGGTGGGGGTGGGGGCTTGTACGGGGCTGCCCCCGGTAGGGATGAAAAAATAAAAAATAAAAAATATTTTAAAAATAAAATAAAAAATTATTTTGGGAGATGGTTGGGGTTGGGTGGGTGTTGGGGGTCGGGGGGCCGAGGTAGGGGTGAAAAAATTAAATTTGAAGTCAAAAATATTTTAAAACAAACTTAAATTATTTTATTTTTTAGGGTGGGTGGTGGGTGGGGAGGTCGAGGGTAGGGGTGAAGAATAAAATTTTGAAGTTGAAAATATTTTTTAAAAATAAAATATATTTCTTTGTGTGTGTGTGTGTGTGTGGGGGGTTGCGGAGGTGGGTAGTATGAGGTGGAGGAGGGGAATCCTGGATCGGGGTGAAAAATAAAATTTTGAAATTGAGAATATTTTTTAAAAATGAGTGTAATTTTATTTAAGGAGGTAGAGGGATGATTGGGGCCGAGGGGAGGGCGGAGTGAATATAAACTTCTGAAATTGAAAATACTTTTTAGAAATTCATGTGTTTTTTTAAAAAAAAATGTAATTTGAAGTTGTATGAGAGTTTTGAATTTTTTTTTTTAAGGGAAACCATTTTTCTTAATTTTGAGAAAAATGAGTTGATTTGAAAAACATTTTCCAAATCTTTTGTCTCAACCAAACATGAGAAAATTGGAAAATATGTTTTTTCCTTCATACCAAACACACACCCTTAGTTTGAGAAACCCACCTCAATGGGGTGTGTAGTATACTCGCTCTTGTATTTAGAAAACCTTCAACACATGACATTTTACATGCATAAAATATTTCACCTTGGTAAAATTAAATAAAACTAGTGATATTAGTTAAAAACTAAGATTGAAGTATTACAATCCCCCTCCCCCACCCCCCCAAGAAAAAAAAGAAAGATTTTTTCAAAATATAATAATATAATTACAATCATTTTTCGTACCCCATTCCATCAACTCCCTCCTTATTCTTCTTTTTCTAATTTCTTTTATGAAATAATTTTTACAAAAATTCATACTTTCGGATCCCCTCACCCCACCCAAAAAACAACTGCTCATTTAATACTTAAAAAGAAATTGATATTATTTTATTTTTTAAAAATAAAATTCTACCATATCCTATTTAAACATCAACTCCTAATTTTAATTTTTTATATTATATTTTTCTCATTTTGTGTTAGATATGTACATATATTTTTAGGAGTATTTTCTATTTGTGTATCAAATATACCTTGAATAAATTTTTTTTTTGAGAAAAGTCTAATAGTATTATAAAATAGAGAGGTGTGTTTCTCAAACTAATAAGTGACAATTTAGGTTTCATGCCTCGAGCCTACACCTTGGGCGGGATCGACACTTTGAAAGACCATTGATGACCCTCTGCGAACCCTTGGTGCAGCTACTTAAATCAATGGAAGACAAACCTCAACTATGAAGCAAGTAAAAACATAATAAAAGGGAAATAAATCAGGTCATAACTTAGGCCAAAATGAAACTTGAGTCTTAATAACTGAAAACATCTCCAAAACGAAATACTATAGTCTAAGTATCCTCTAAACTGTCTAGAGAGGGATGTTGGGACAGACCCCACAACATCCTAAAAAGCTAGCTAATATAGAAATGAAGAAGATGTTCTCCCCGAATGAAAGGAGGCTCACCACAAACAGTGAATCTCAATCTAGATCAACGGAAGTGTTGTGTCTTACGATCCCGGATACATCTTGTCTGCATCATAAACGATGTAGAGCCAAGCTGACATCAGTACATTAAATGTACGAGTATGCGAGTTTAAAAGCTAAATAAAGCATTAGGATTGAAAGGGATTAAGAATGCATACTTACATTGACTCTGCTCAACTCATGATCTACTAACTCTTATTCAATATACTTGCCTTGATTAAATTTAATGCAATATAAAGAAAATGCTAATTAAAAGCATGCTTAAACATTTGAGATATATGTATATATATATATATATATATACACACACACACACACACACACACACACACACACACAAGTATACAATAATGTCCGAGATGTATATGAAATACAATACTACATTGTATAAAATACAATGACTAATGTATATAAAATACATTTTTTTTCGATGGGAGATTCTCTAACCTACAACCATCACTTAAGATCTACAATAAGATACTGCGGTCTACTGCACGCTGCCATCACATCTTATACCCGCTATATGTATAGGACATGAACTACCTAATGGATCCACTAGAAAATTGTGGAAAATAATCATCTAAAAAGTATTACCCTTTTCTACCAATGGTGGCTAACATGGTTTATAGGGGCTGTGAGTTATCTGAACTCTTCCCAATATCGATGCTTCATGCTACTCCCAAAAATATATTGGCTCTTATGTAAAAAACATACTGATTATGTGGTTTGAAATTAGTGCTCAAAACTTAACTTTTGAAAAGCTCTCTTGGAAATCATAGTTTCCCCTTCCTTCTAATTAAAGTAGTCATAGGCTCTGTGGAAGTCTAACTTCCCTTCCTTCTCAAAAGTGACATTTTGTTTAAACTCTTAGGGACTACTTAGTTCCTTTATAACTCTCGAGAAGTAAACTCAACTTGATACTCTTTGCTTATTTGAAACTTAACTCTTATGGAATACTTAGTTCCCTTATAGCTATTGAGAAATGAAATCAATTCTTTACTCTTTCTTGACTTGAACTTTAAGTCTTTAAAACAAAGTTAAAATGTTTTGAAAGACTTTAGAAAACCTTATAACTACTTTGACTTGCTTCTTAACTTCTAGACTTGGATCTTAGCTTCCTTGACTTTGATTTTAACTTTCCTTGAATTGGATTATGAATTCTAGGATCATGATCTCATGTTTATGAATGATTTCATGATGTTTACATGTACCTTAGAGTGTTGGAAACAACTAGGAAAGATGGGTACATCACTTAGCCACTACAAAATAGATTAAGAATTTTTGCTACTAATAAATTTTATCCTATTTCAAGTTTACCACTAGAGTAACAGTTTCTAATGATGAAGAAGAGTAATTTCCCACAATATATCTTGGCATGTCGACTATCAATACACATATCAAATTTAATTAATCAAAATATATGGTGTGTTGTGTGAAGAGATAAAATAGGAAAAAAATCAACCTTATTTTATGTGAATTTGGACTGCAACTCATGGGCATAGAAAATATATTTTTATTAATTAACTTCGTCATGTATTTAGTATTAAATATGTCATCATTTTTCATACTAGAAAATATATAATTAGCTACAGAATTTTTTCAGTAATCAATGGTTAATCCATAACTAAATAGTTTCTAACTAGACTTATAAAAACTCTGATCGAATTAATTCGATATATGAATTTACAAAACAAGTACTTGATAATGCAGAAAAAGAAAGTAGATGAAAATTAATATTTAATGTACTCCAAAAATAATAAATAACTTCAATAAAGTACAAAGGTTTGTTTTATTAACTATTTGGAAATAGCATTTGATCATGCAATGCAGCCCTAGTTAGCACACACCTCAATTTTCCTCCCATCTATATTATCTACAAACTATTTTGCTTATTCCCCTCACAGCTAGACTAGTTTCCTAGTTAACTCTCCTTCAATTAATTGATCTCTTTCTAATGGCTTCTAACAGCAACAAACATTTTCTTGTGAATTATCTTGAGTGTAGGCAAAACTATGCAGCTAGATCTAATGGTAATGTACTTGATGGCGGTGCTGAATTTTGTGAAACTGGTGCCCTTGAATCCTTCATATATGCTGCTTGTCATTTCCATCAAAATTTTCACAGAATAGTTGAGTAGGAGGTAGAGGACGGGCAGAGATTCCCATCATTTCTATTAATCATCCTAATCACGGTACTTGTTGAAATCACAGGATCAATCATTCTTTTTTTTGAACAGGTATATCTCTCACTTGTTGATTTGATTTTTTTGTAGGTCAAATGTGATTCATCAGATTATCCTAAGTAGAAATATGAGCTCTCTCTTTTTAGGACAATCTTTAAATTATATAATTACCGTCAATTTAAAGATTAGAGAATTACACATCTAAAGGCAAAATTTTGTTCACTAAAATAAAAGAGAAGAAAAATTGATTGTTTTTTGTTTCTTTGTTACTTAAAACGTCAAAGGAATTTTTAGATCTAGAATGTAAAATTTATAAAGGTGATTGATTATATCTTCAACTATAATAACAGTACTCCCCTTGTTATCAAGGATGATCCACCACCACCACAATAAACAATGATAACTTGAGCGCAACTTTTTGTGAAATGTAAGGAAGAACAACATTGATGTGGAGACAAAGATGGAGATGGATGGTAGAGATAAAAGTAAGAAAGTTTAAAAAGAAAGTACGATGGTTGTTCGTCTTCTTGATTGAGAATGAGGTTGGATTATCACGATCTAAGTCTACACTTTGGAGCGTGGCTCGGCATTCGAACACACCCATTGCTACGGTCCCAAGCTGAACCCTCTTCCCGGATGACTACAAGCCGGAGAAGACTAACATAAGCATGCAAAACTTAACACAAATTTACATTCATTAAACTTAATACAAACTTTAACTCAAATGGAAACTTTGAATGTATTCCAAATTAAATATATTCAACTTTTTCCATAAATAAGCAACTTTAGTCTTTAAAATATTTAACATTTAAAAAAGAAATAATGAGTAATATAGACTTCTTAACTAAGTAGCGACTATCTATAGAACCTCTAAGCAGATAAAAATGGAACTGGTACAAGACCAACGTCCTCCCTAACTAAAATTAAAAGTAAATGAAATCCTCCGAAAACAAGGAGGCTCCACAATCACTAACTTTCAGAACTGCACATATTGATGTATCAATGAAGCTCTTGTTGATGATCACGAATACTGTGTGTGCATCATCAAAGATGCAGGCCAAGTGACTCAATACGTGGAATGAACAAGCATGTAAGGGAAATTCTAAAAGTATAACATAAGCTTTAAACTTGAATAAAAAGAAACATACTTACACTCTTTTTCAAGCTCACACCCAACTCAAAACTTAAGAATATGATACTCAACTTTCAAGTATTAGATACTAAACTTCCAAAGATATGATAGTCGACTCAATTAACCACATATTAACTCAAGATACTCAACTTAAGATCACTACAACTCCACGATACTTGACTGAACTATTTTCAATACAAAACAATTTAAAACAAGTGCAATATAAATAATAGTTGTTTAAAAACATGATGTCAACTCTTTGTATATAATAAAGGATACAACATTACTACTGAAATGCATATGAAAATACAATTAACTAATGTATATAAAAACACTACGACTTTTGTGGGACTTTTTCTAACAAACAACCATCACTTAAAAATTATAATGATGATCCAACACTTTACCTCAACGCAATCAAGGACCATCATATACCTTGCCCATCGGTTATAGGACCTAACTTAACTTAGTGGATACACTAGTCTATTGTGAAAATAATTCATCTAAAAGTATGACCCACTTTTCAACCCATGATGAGTACATGGTTTTATGGATATGTGAGAGTTATCTGAACTCATATTTCCACTTACCAATTTGGAGCCAATACTACTCCCAAAAAAATATACTAGCTCTTATGTTTTTTTAAAATACTTATTACCCAGTGATTTAAGATAATTACTCAAAACTACCCTCTTAAAGAGGTAGCGCTCTTCAAAAAGACTTCCATAAAACATATCAAAATCATATTTTAATATGATTATTGGTGACTAGGGAAGTGTCACGACCCAATAATAGAGCTATTGATGACACTCAATGCTTATCCCACCAAGACAAGTCAGCATAAAACTCGACCATTACAATAAAATGCAGAAATTTCATAAGTTACTCTAAAGTATCGCCAAAATCTGATTGTCACGTGTACAAGCCTCTAAAGTATTACAATTGATTTAAGAAAAAAAATTAAGTCTCAAATGACATTGTTTCTGAAATAGAACAAGATCATAAATAAGAGTAAGAAAGGTTTCTTTGAGGATATTAACAAGCGGCTACCTCATTTATGTCTCCCACAAGAATCCCTCGAGACAAGGAGAAGAGAAACATCACAAAAGTCCGGGCTAACCTACAAAAAAATTGTAGTACCAAGGGGTGAGTACCAAACCACATGGTACCCAACAAATGAAAACTCCTAAGCACAAGCAAAGGTGATAAAATACGGTACTCACTTACCACACCAACCGAGACACAAGACAACTACAACTTTGCATAAAAATCAGCTCCAACCCCTAACATGATTCCACCGAGTTTTTCATAGCACCCAACTCATCAAAATCATTTTAACAAATTACACATCCTCAACTACAACTCAATATTCAAAATCACAACTTAAAAAAATGCACTCTAATATAAATAACAACACACAGATCAAGTTCTGCATCAAATAGAAGGTAATCAAATATCAAGTTACTTCCCAACCACCAATAAAACACATAATCATCAAGAATGAAGAAT
>CM050941.1:56967331-56969831 GCA_027789145.1 Solanum arcanum
AATCCATCCATAAACTTCTGCCATAGTTTTCTGCGATGTTGTAACCATATATTCTTGTGATTTTAAAGCGATATCCTTTATGCTTATTTCCTTAACATGACAGTGAACCGTTTGAAGCGATACTTTGTATCAATTCCACCTCGTACCAATTTTTGACTATAAATCCCATACTATCCATATTCTTCCAATTACAACATCTTTATAATTATGTATGATCTTCCATCCACGGAGCAATAGCTTTTAATATTGAGTTACTTCTTGCCTCTTTGCTCTAGTTTCAGCTAATCCCATTAGAAAGTTTTATTACATTTGTAATAGCGGCCTAATCTCATACCTTATACCTTTTATTCATCCCCTCACATTCCACACACTCCACTTCATTAACAAGTTTTTGGTTCTCACTTTTATCCCACGATGAAGTGAAGCAAGTTTACTTTGCCTTAAGCTTTCAAATCCGTTTTCACAGTTGGTATAAGCGGATAGAATGAGGAAAGATTAGTTAGGCTAAACTCTAGATGTTTTACTTCCGGTCACGAGGTCTCGGCTTAAAAGCTCGGGTGTTTGTTTGACAACATGCACCTCTTCATTCTCAAATCTCTTGCATCTCCTTCTCTGCATTCTTCTCATGCTTCCCTGAGCCTTCCACATGACTTCTCCTCGGCTTCTTTTGTCTTCTCAATTTGTTGTAGTAGTCCTTTATCTTTGCCCGTGTTTGTGTGAGCGCTATTTAAAGAGCTTTCTCTTCCTTGGTATTTCCACTCGTGTTATTGCTTTGCCTTTGGTGCCCGAATCTTACGGCATTTTATCCTGAGAGGCCCCGTGGTTTCCACTCCATCCACAACCTCTTGAATCAAATGTTCTTCCACTAGAGGATCCAACCTCTTTGTGTCTGTTGAGGAATGGCTTTGTAACATCCCCGCTTCTATCGACCATTCTAGCATAAGAGATCCAGGAGTTTGTTTGTAGTACGTTCATCTGACAAACAAAGGTATCCCGATAGCACTTGCTATTCTACTCAATGATCCTACTCCCGGCCAATTAAGAGGTAACTTTGGAAGAATTAACCCATAGTGGAATTTCAGCTAGGAATTCCTTTCCAAAATCCAATCTGAGCTCAGTTGTTTCAAAATAATAGGTCTATTGTTGTTGATAGTGTAGGGTCCTGAGTAAAGTGTTTCATTCATATCCTCCCGTGATACGAAACTTAACAATGAGTAACCTTCCTCATGCGAGATACAATGTTGATTGTCACGCGCTTGGACCAATTCGTCATGATGTACCTGTTAGTAACATTATACCCGGGACACTTTCACCCACTTACATAGGCTATGAGTGAACACTTCCCATAGCTTCTTCATTACGAACCATCCCACCATCCAGTTGCTTTGCACCATCGATTCACCATTAACCATTTGTGGAGGAAATAATTGAGTTGCATACCACTGTGCATTAAACGTTGTTATTGTTTTTAAACATATTGACCCATGGCTCTTTGTCCTTACTCCTTAACTTCTCCTCTTGTTCCCATACTTTCTTCCAGCGTACTATTTCCATGTTGCTTTGTAACTCTTGTTTCATTGCTTTCTATCTTGTCCTCGGCTACTATTTTGGTTAGATGCATTCTCACAGTCTACCTCTTCTTCAAATACACCATCTAAGCTCAATCGCCTAGCTATTCCATCAATCCCGTTACCTACCTCCGTCTTCATGATTAACATTACGTACTTTTAGCTTGTTGTTGATCACGATGCTTGACTGAGCTCAACCATGAGCTACAATGTGTCGATATTGTCATTTCAGAGCCTCTTCCGTCCACGAATCCGCTTCCACTGCGCCGTGTTTTTCCCACGTCCATTTGCTTGCGGGGTTAACTAACTGGCTTGAGGCACATCTTGGGAGAAGAAGGTTTTTATTCCATTATTGATTATTGTTATTATTGTTATTATTATTATTATTATTATTATTATTATTATTATTATTATTGTTATTATTATTATTATTATTATTATTATTGTTATTATTATTATTATTATTATTATTGATTATTGATTATTATTATTATTATTATTCGATTATTATTATTATTCGATTATTATTTATTGATTGATTATTATTATTATTATTATTATTATTGATTATTATTATTATTATTATTATTGATTATTATTATTGTTATTGATTATTATTATTATTGTTATTATTATTATTATTATTATTATTATTATTATTATTATTATTATTATTATTATTATTGATTATTATTATTATTATTATTATTATTATTATGTATTATTATTATTATTATTATTATTATTATTATTATTATTATTATTATTATTATTATTATTGTGTATTATTATTATTATTATTATTATTGTTATTATTATGTATGTATTATTATTATTATTGATTATTATTATTATTATTATTATGTGTTGTTATTATTGTTATTGATTATTATTATTATTGTTAATTATTATTATTATTATTGTTATTATTA
>CM050941.1:56977331-56979831 GCA_027789145.1 Solanum arcanum
TGATTATTATTGTTGATTGATTATTATTGATTATTGATTATTATTGTTATTATTGATTATTGTTATTATTATTATTATTGATGATTATTATTATTATTATTATTATTATTATTATTATTATTATTATGTATTATTATTATTATTGATTATTATTGATTATTATTATTATTATTATTATTATTATTGATTATTGTTATTATTATTATTATTATTATTATTATTATTATTGATATTATTAATTATTGGTGATTATTATTATTATTAATTATTATTATTATTATTATTATTATTATTATTATTATTATTATTATTATTATTATTGATTATTGATTATTATTATTATTATTATTATTATTATTATTATTATTATTGATTGTTGATTATTATTATTATTATTATTGATTATTATTATTGATTATTATTATTATTGATTATTATTGATTATTATTGATTATTATTATTATTATTATTATTGATTATTGATTATTATTATTGATTATTATTATTATTGATTATTGATTGATTATTATTATTGTTATTATTATTATTATTATTATTATTTATTATTATTATTATTATTGTTAATTATTATTATTATTATTATTGGTATTATTATTATTATTATTATTATTATTATTATTGTTATTATTATTATTGATTATTAATTATTATTATTATTATTATTAATTGATTATTATTATTATTATTATTATTATTATTATTATTGATTGATTATTATTATTGATTATTATTATTATTGGTATTGGTATTATTATTATTATTATTATTGGTATTATTATTGATTATTATTGATTATTATTATTGATTATTGTTGATGATGATTATTGATTGATTATTGTTGTTGATGTTATTGTTGATTATTGATGATGTTGATTATTGATGTTATTATTGATTATTGATTGATTGATGTTGTTATTCATTTATTGTTATTATTATTGTTGTTGATTATTGTTGATTGTTGATTGATGATGATTATTGATTGATTGTTGATTGTTGATGATTATTGTTGATTCGATTGATGATTGATTGATTGTTGATTATTGATTGATGATTGTTGTTGATGATTGTTGTTCCATGATTGATTATTATTGATGATTATGTTGTTCGATTATTGTTGATTGATTATTATTATTATTATTAATTGTTGATTATTGATGATTGTTGATTATTATTGTTATTATTAATTGTTATTGTTGTAAATTATTATTAATTGATTATGTATTGATTATTATTATTGATTGATGTTGATTATTGTGTGTGTGTGTATTGATTATTCGATTCAATTCGTTCCATTCCATTGATTGTTGATGATTGTTGTTGTTGATGATGATGATTATTGTTTGTTGTTGATTGTTATTATTATTATTATTGATTATTGATTATTCATTATTCGATTGTATGATTGTTCGATTGATTATTATTATTGTTGATTATTATTGTTGTTGATGATGATTATTGTTCATTGTTATTGTTGATTGTTGTTGATTGATGTTGATGATTGTTGATGATGATGATTGATTGATTGATTGATGATTGTTGTTGTTGATTGATGATTGTTGATGATGTTGTTGATTGTTGATTGATTGATTATTGATTGTTATTGTTATTGTTATTGATTATTGTTGATTATTGTTATTGTTGATTATTGTTTGTTGATTGTTGATTATTAATTATTATTATTGATTGATTATTATTGATTGTTATTATTGTTATTATTCATTGTTGATTATTATTGATTGTTGTTGATTGATTGTTATTATTATTGTTGATTGTTGATGATTGATGATGTTCGATTCCATTGATTGATTGATTGTTAAATTATTGTTGTTGATTGATTGTTGTTGTTGATTGATTGTTGTTAATTATTGTTGATTGTTGATTGTTGTTATTGTTGTTGTTATTGATTATTCGTGATTGTTATTGTTGATGATTGTTCCATTCATTATTGTTCGATTGTTGTTGTTATTATTGATTGTTGATTGATGATTTAATTGTTGTTGTTGTTGTTGTTGTTGATTGTTGTTGTTGTTGATTGATTGTTGTTCGATTGTTGATTGTTGATGTTGTGATTTATTATTATTATTATTGTTGATTGTTGTTGATTGATTCATTGATTGATTGATTGATTATTGTGTTGTTCATTGATGTGTTGATTGACCATTGATTGATTGATTGATGATTGATCATTATGATTGTTGATTGTTGTTATTCATTATTGTTACATTAATTATTGATTGTTATTATTGATTATTATTATTGATGAATTGTTTATTGTTATTATTATTGTTGATTATTGTTATTATTATTGTTATTATTATTATTATTGATGATTATTGTTATTGTTATTGATTATTATTGTTGATTATTGTTATTGATTATTGTTGATTGTTATTGTTATTGGTATTGATTATTATTATTGATATGATTGTTGATTGATTGTTATTGAATTAATTATTGTTATTATTGATTATTATTGGTA
>CM050941.1:56987331-57154590 GCA_027789145.1 Solanum arcanum
AAATAGGTTTTGAACCTAAACCAGACAATTTTTTGTCAAGAAGATCTTCAACTTCTTTATAAAAAGATTTAACTTTAAAACCAGTTGTATCAACAGGTCGTTGAAGATGAGTAGGAACATTTAAAACAGATTTTGAAGTAGAAGCTATATCTTCTTTAGGAGTTTTTTGTAAATCTTTAACTAATTTAATCAAATCATCTAATTTTTTATCTAAAGAGCTAATATGCTCACCAAGAACTTTAACATAGAGACTCAAATAATTATTTTGAGAAATCAGGTTATTGACCTCTTGAACAGTAATCTGGGCAACATCTGTTTCAATAAATTTTTGAAAAGCTGAAAAAGTTATCCCAGTATTATTTGGTAAAATAAAAGGAGCTTGAGGAGGGTAAATGGCTTTAGTAATAGCGCCACCACTCTCTTTATAAGTCCTTTCAATGACATTTATATATAAAGGTAAATAAGTGGTTATAAACCAAGGAACAAAATAAATAATTTTGTTATGTAATCTACACATATCATAAAAGTCTTCAGAAATATTTATTAAATCATTTTTACCATAAGTTTCAAAAAACCAAATTCTAAATTGGTTCCATTTTTTATTATAAAATTCTTTTTGAATATGTTTTCTTGCCAGAGACCCTGGGCTAAAATCAATAAGTTGCTTAAACATAATCAAATATCATTAAGGTCTGTTGATTTATCAACACTAAAGTCCATTTCAGACTGAGTTGGATCCATATCTGACAACTTATCAGTTGCTTGAACAATATTTGTTCTAGGGTCTATCCTTACCCTTTCAACCAATACATCACTTGCAGTATCACTCAAAGTGTGGATAGATAGAGGTTTTCGTCTAGCTGTTCCATAACTAGGACTTTCATGACTTATTGGAGAAATATGTTGAATTTCTGGTACTCTTCTGTACCCAGAAAAGGATCTCCTATTGTAAATCGGAGAGTTATAAACAGAATTGTCAGCAAACTCAATACAAACCTTACCATCAGGATTCTGAGAAATATGAGAATAGTCACTATTAGTGACTTCTTCAGCAACCTGTCTTTGAGATACAGCATTATTTAAAATCCATTTATCAGGAAAATTAATTTCATCCCATTTAATAGGCCTTCTTGTCGTAATTTTTGATTTAATAAAATTAGTTTCGACAAGGATAGTTTCATTAGATGAGTCGTATAACTTACATCTAGGATTCAGAGTAGTTAATAATTTATAATAAATTCTATAAGAAAGACATATAAACTCAGATCCGACTGCATAGTTATATCCATGCGTTTTTACGTTTAACGTAAGAGCATCAAGAATATTCCTGTCAGATAAAGACAATTGCAAATTAGGTTGAGTATTGAAGTATACTGGCCCGTAAGCAACAGTAGATTCAATAGAACCCATAAGCGATTGTCTGAAATCTAAATAAATGGACTATCCCTAAAGTGGATACAAAACTTATTTATGATTATGGTTGGTTTGATAAATTATCTACAAAGCAGGTGGTTAAAACCACAGAACAGTCTCTTGCTTTGAATTCTAGTGAACAGACTATTCAATTGTTAAACAAAAGGGATATTGACCTTTACAGATCCAGATATAACTGGATGCATATTGGTATGGTACAGATTGCCTTCAAACCATTAACCCTTAAAGGATATTCTTGTTTATTCTAAAACATTAGAATCTCATATAAAGCATCTAGATATTTTCAAGAATATTGTTATTCAAAATGGTTTGGTTATATCCAAAACCAAAATGAGTCTTTTCCAAACAGATGTAAGATTTTTGGGTCATCAGATTTACCAAGGGAGAATTACTCCAATTCACAGATCCATAGATTTTGCATCAAAATTTCCGGATGAAATTACTGATAAAACTATGCTTCAAAGATTTTTGGGCAGTCTAAATTATATTTCTCCTTTTTATAAAAATCTTTCTAAAGATCTGGCTCCTTTGACTGACAGGTTAAAGAAAGGAAAAATTTCTCCTTGGGATGATAATCTGACTAATCTAGTTAAATCTATTAAAAAAAGAGTTCAATATTTGCCTTGTCTTTCTCTTGCTAACCCAAATTGGGTTAAAATTATTGAAACCGATGCCTCTAATATTGGTTATGGAGGAATACTTAAACAAGTTAATCCCCATGATAAAAATTGAGTATCTTATTAGATTTCATTCAGGCAAATGGTCTGAATCTCAGCGCAAATATGCGACTGTTGCGCATGAAATGCTTTGTATTGTTAAATGTGTTTTAAAATTTCAGGATGATTTATATAACCATAAGAAATTCAGTGATATTCAAAGGTGGTTTTAGGAAAAATCATTTTGGCCAGAAAATGTGGCCAGAATATGATCAGAATGGTGATATAACATAGTTCACACTATGTTATTTTTTTTTAAAAAAAAAAACTTTTTACCCTTTTAATTTTAATACCTTTTAATTAAAAGGGGAAAAGGCCAATTTATTTAAAAATAAAAAATATATTATAGACTTTTTAAATTTCTAACCAAAGTGTCTGATTATAGACCATTACACAATTTTTAAGTACTTAAGAGTATTCACAGACATGTGGTTTACTGACCAATCATTTATTTTTCTAATTTGGAAAAACTTGAAGATACTTGCCTATTTTTACAAAAATAATACTCCCATTGTTTAACAATATGTTTTCACTATATTAAATATAAATCTCCAATAATATTTGTTCACTTTATAAATTCATGGATAATTTTACACTTCATTCCTAATTTACCCTTATTATTATTATTATTATTATTATTATGGTTATTCCCTATTACATTTTTCAAAACATTGTATTTATTATACTCAAAGGGCAATATAATAAAAATATCTTTCTATTTATAGTTTCTAAATAGTTTCTTAAGGGATATGACAAGTTAATAGTGAACAAGTATTATCAAACAGGAAGGTAAAAAAAGCATTGAATTGATTATATAAGAACATTGAAGTCATTTTAAGCCTTTAAACAAGAGTGATGGGCAAGATTAATAAAAGTCAAAAGTATTCTATAATTAAAAATAAAGTAAACCAGACTTCGAATAAAATATAGCTACTTCAAAGAAAATTCAATTAGGTTATAACTATAGACTTTAACAAATAATTACAATTAGTAAAATAATATATAAAGAAAATAAAACTAACCGAATCACCCTTGAAATAAAATTAAATATTACTATTGAAATAAGTAATAAAAAAGAGAGGGTTTAGAAAAATTCGATTGGTGGACTTTGATCTTTATCCATTTAAACATAAAGCGCTGTGAATTTCAATCACTCAATATTAACTTCCCTTTATTTTTTTCGATCGGAAGTCGAGAATCTTTCCGTCCAATAATATTGAATAACGAGAACGGCAACAACGAATAATTTGACTTCAGCACATACAAAAAAAACTATAGACATCCAAAGAGAATTTCTTCGAGAAATATAGAACTCCCAAATATTTGGAGCTTCTCTTTTTTTTTTCGCCTATCTTTATCTTATAACAATTGGTAGAAGGGGAGGAGTATACTTTTTGGAATAAAATCGATCTACAATTATGGATGAGTTTGAAATTTTCTTAATGGAAACAAATTCGACGAAAGGGGTATGATAAATTGAACAGATAAGGTCATGCGACTAATCTCCAGAAATTTTGATACAATGCTCTTTTACTCGCCGTGACTTCAGTACAAACAATAATGTGAATTTGTTAGTTTCGTTATTCATCATTTTTTGAGAGATTGAAGATGGGGTGCACCATGGGTGATCTGGGGTGTTGATTTACTATAAGTATCATCCATACATCACATTCGATGAAACAAAGACAAACAACTTAAAAATTTAATTACCTTCGTAATTTTAATAAAGTTAGATAATAATCAAAATAAAAAATAATTATTAAACTAACTATAATTTAATTAATTCAAGAAAAATAAATGTGAATTAAGTCAAAAACTATTTGTAAACGATTTTTAAAACATTTATAAGATAATCAAAGTCATGTATAAATGTATAGAAGTATACAATTTTTTTCTAAAAAACAACAAACCTAACGTAAAAATACTCGAAAACATTTTTTGAATCTTAAAAAATAATTATTTCAAATTATGGAGGGTAAAATTTTTGGGTCACCAATGAAAAATATGGAGTTATGAAATGAAGACTGTTACCCAATGATGTTTGCTACAACTCAAGCATCAAAGCATTTTTTATTAAGTATTCTAGTTAATAAGATATTAGTATTTCTTTTTACATATATTACATTACATATTTTTATAAAAAGATTATTTATTAGTATAACAACTTTAGTATTTCAATTCAAAGTTCTAAAATGTTTATATAAAAGTAGATACCAGTTTTTTCTCTTTCTATTTATATAGAATTAAAATTTAAAAAAATTACAATTAAAAGTTTTTGGGCATCAAAATTTTGAGAACTTCTCTCCCTTGTGTAATACCTCGTAACTAGACAAAAGTAGAAAGAAGTTAAAAATTGGAAATAGTCATTTTCGGAAAGAATATAAAAATTTGAAAATATGTTAAGTTTGATAAAATTGAGTTTTGCTCAACTTCAAATGATTATAACTTCTAGCTTTGGATGACTCAGGTGTGTTTACAAATTTTGTAGGAAGAATCTTGGAATGATCTTCCAAACGCCGCCGAGTTTGCGCTATTCCGAGTTCGTATGAGTGAAGTATAACCATTGGAAGCTGGGATAGTCAAAAAAGAAAATGTCAAATTCGAATTGTTGAAAGGCATTGTGCTCTTTTTCTTGCCAAATTATGTTATTTCTCTTTTTGGATAATTACTTGCGGTTAAATCGAATTCTAGTTAGTTTTAAAAAAGTTGAAGTTCACACTAGGGCTTAGAGAAAAGAGAAAGGAGGAGAAAGGAGGAGAAAGGAGAAGAAAGTTCAACCTTCGACGTATATATAAGGAAATCACTTGTAGATTTCATCAAGGGGTTATCCCAACGAGGTATGTGAGTTCATACAACATTTTCTTTCATCCACGCGCGAAATATGTTTAATTCATCATGAATTCGTCCTAAAAAATTGAATGTTTTAATGTTCTTTATTTGAGTTCTTCAATTTACTTTTGTTCTTGACTTTGGATGATATTCAGAAATTTTTGAGAGTTTAGTTTAGATTTTAGGGTTGTTTGGAGTTAGGTTCTTGGGTACATTTACTAGGCATCTGAATATAAAGGGGATTTGACAAAAAAATCGTATTTAGGCGAATTGGGGTCCGAAAACGAAGAAGCATTAAAATCTTCTTTGTTCCTAATCTTTCTAATTTTTTCCATCTTATTTTCATTTCAGTTACGTTAACTTTAATACTATGACATGCCTGCGGAGTTTACAATTAGATCCTAAAAAGTTATCTGATCTCCTAACAATGAATCCTGCGTCTAAGGAATATGATGAAGATGAAACTGATGAAGAAATAAAAAGGGGTTTGGATCAATTTGAAAATGAACCTAAACCTAATTTAAGTGAAACAGAGGTGTTTAATTTGGGAACTCCCGAAGAAGTGAAAGAAATAAAGATAAGCATTCATGTCGATCGAACTATTCGAGACGAATAATTCAAGTTTTAATTGAATACAAAGATGTTTTCGCTTGGCCATACAATTACATGTCGGGGTTAAGTGCTGATTTAGTAGTTCACAAACTTCCCATACATCCTGATTTTCCAGAAAAAGCAGAGAAAATTCAGGGCAGGTATGAGCGATAAAATCAAAGAGGAAATCATGAAGCAACTGAATGCAAAAGTGATCAGGGTCGTCCAATGCACTACGTGGTTGGCTAATGTTGTGCCAGTACCAAAAAAGGATGGAAGGATCAGAGTTTGTGTTGATTATCGAGATTTAAACAAAGCAAGTCCAAAAGACAATTTTTCACTACCCAACATTCATATATTGGTTGACAATTGTGCTAAACACGAGATTCAATCTTTCGTGGACAGCTACGCCGGATATCACCAAATTCTCATGGATGAAAAAGACGCAGAAAAAACTTCTTTCACTACCCCGTGGGGTACATATTGTTATAGGGTCATGTCATTTGGTCTAAAAAATGCAAAGGCAACCTACATGAGAGCTATGACTACAATATTCCATGACATGATGCATAAAGAAGTTAAGGTATATGTCGATGATATCATCATTAAGTCTAGAACGCAAATTGACAATGTGCGTGATCTAAGAAAATTTTTCGAAAGGTTGAGAAAGTACATCTCAAGCTTAATCCGGCTAAATGTGCATTTGGAGTTCAATCTGGCAAGCTTTTGGGTTTTATAGTTAGCCGAAGAGGCATTGAATTAGACCCCTTCAAGATAAAGTCCATTCGAGAATTGCCACCTCCAAAAACCAGAACTGAAGTCATGAGTTTTCTAGGAAGGTTTAACTATATCAGCCGATTTATCGCTTAACTCACTACTACATGCGAGCCGATATTCAAGTTGTTGAAAAAGGATGCTGCTATTATATGGACAAGTGAGTGTCAAAAAGCTTTTGACAAAATTAAGGAATATTTAGCAAATCCTCCGGTACTGGTCCCCCTAGAGCCTGGTAGGCCTTTGTTTTTATACCTCTCGGTAACGGATAATTCCTTGAGTTGCGTTCTAGGACAACATGATTTCACGGGGAAAAAGGAACGAGGCATCTATTACTTGAGCAAAAAGTTCACATCCTATGAGGCAAAGTACACTCTATTAGAAAAAAACATGTTGTGCTTTAACTTGGGTCGCCCAAAAATTGAAGCACTATTTTTTGTCCCACACCACTTACCTCATATCTCAAATGGATCCTCTGAAATATATTTTTCAAAAAGCCATGCCGATAGGTAGGTTGGCAAAATGGCAGATTTTGCTTACCGAATTTGATATTGTGTATGTTACTCGCACCACCATGAAAACACAAGTGTTGGCCGATCATCTGGTAGAGAATCCGATTTATGATGAATACGAACCCTTCAAGACATACTTTCATGATGAAGAGATCAACTCTATCGAGGAATAAATTCCTGAGAATGACCCCGTATGGAAATTATATTTTGATGGGGCTATCAACAAAAACGAAGTGGGAATTGGGGCAGTTCTTATCTCACCAAGCGGTTATCATTATCCTGCCACAGCACGACTTCGATTCTTTTCTACCAACAACACAACAGAATACGAAGCTTGTATCATGGGTTTGAATATGGCAATAAATTTGGATATACATGAGCTCTTAGTGTTGGGGGATTCCGACTTTCTCATTCGACAAGCTCGAGGTGAATGGGAAACTCGAGACATTAAGCTTATACCGTACAAACAATGTTTAGAAGATCTCATCAAAAAGTTCAAGTCCATTGAATTTAGATATATTCCCACGTTTCACAATGAGTTGGTTGATGCTTTGGCCACTCTAGCATCGATGCTTCCATCCCCAGGTAATACCTACATTGACCCGTTAGAAATCGAAGTTAGGGATCAACATGGTTATTGCAATATAATTGTGGTAGAGGCAGATGGTGAGCCTTGGTATCACGACATCAAACAGTTTATAAAAGCTAGAGAATATCCACTGCATGCTGATAGAGATCAAAAAAGAACTATTAGGCGAATCGCCGATGGGTTCCTCTTAAGTGGCGATATCTTATATAAAAGGACTCAGGATTTAAATTTAGTACGATGTGTCAATAATCAAGAGGCGGAAACAATTATGAATGACGTACACTCAGGAGTATGTGGCCCACACATGAATGGTTACGTCGTAGAAAAAAATATTATTCGGGCAGGGTACTATTGGTTAACCATGGAGCGAGATTGCTTCCAATTTGTTCGCAAGTGCCATTAGTGCCAAATTCATAGCAACTTGATTCACTCACCCGCTTTAGAGTTGCATCCTATGTGTGCTCCATGGCCTTTTGTTACATGGTGAATAGACGTTACTCGGCCAATAGAGCCAAAAACATCTAATGGTCACCGGTTCATTTTAGTTGCCATCGATATTTCACTAAATGGGTAGAAGTTGTCACATTCAAATCAGTTACCAAGAAACCAGTGGTGGACTTCGTTCATTCCAACATCATATGTCGTTTTGGCATACCAAAAATATTATTACAGACAATGCAATGAATCTTTGGCGAAATCTGGGTACTAGGTTCACCAGTTTCAGATTAAAAAAATTCCTCTCACGTCGCAGAGAGGTCACGGACTGTTCTGCCTCAAAATTGATTTCGAGACAAAAAAATTAAACACATCTCCCCATCGCGGAACAACTTTCAGACATTGATATCTTGATATTTTCTCATGTTTATCTATCTAAAAATACTCATTAAAACCATAAGATAA
Organism: Solanum arcanum; assembly: GCA_027789145.1. Lineage (NCBI taxonomy): Eukaryota > Viridiplantae > Streptophyta > Magnoliopsida > Solanales > Solanaceae > Solanum > Solanum arcanum. The sequence goes on from CM050941.1 coordinate 56,995,677, forward strand.
TTCTTATCACAAATCTTAATCCTTGAATCCATATTTCAATTCAAGGATCGTTTAAGAGTCAAGTCAAGAGAAGTCCATAGAGTATTCCAAAAGTTTCTTACAAATGATTTAACTTTGTTCTTAAGTTTTGAGTTCAGTAAAGAGTAAAGTTAAAGTTCATTTCTTCAAAAGTATATGGGGACTATGTATTCCAATGAGTTTAAAGTGTTCACATTTAAATAGGAACGAAAACTAAGATTTCCAAAGAGCATTTGAGCTAGTTTTTAGTAAAGAGTAAATGTTATCACAATTAAGCAAGAGAGAAAACTTTGATTTCCAAGATAGCCTTTAAGGTAAGTTTTTGAGCAATTATCTCAAATTGCAGAAAGATGTGTATTTTTAAACATAAGAGACATTATCATATTTTGGGAGTAGTATGGAGCACCGATATGGGAGAGTTCAAACAACTCACATCCCTCATAAATCATGTAGCCACCATGGGTAGAAAAAGGTCATACTTTTTAGACGATTCCTTTAGTGCCTTTTAGAATAGACTAGTAGATTCATTTAGTAGTTCATTTTCTATACCCTCGGCAAGGAATCAGAAGACTCTAACAGCGTGAGACAAAATCTTGTATCATCACATTAGCTCTTAAGTGATGATTGTCGGTTAGATAAACTCTCACAGAAGTAATTATATTCTTATATACACTTTTATTTTTATTTTTACATACATCTCAGAATTATATGTGTCTTTGCATACACAAAGAGTTGATATCATGTTTTAAACAATTTTCTTTATATTGCACTTGTTTTAAACTATTTTACATTGAAAAGAGTTCAGTGATGTTGACTTGATCCAGGTAAGTTCTTTAGTTCATTTCAAGTTTATGTCGTCTTTTAGAATTCGCCTTGTATAATCGTACATTCAATGTAATAATATCTTTTGGCCTGCATTTTATTGTGATGCAGACACAGGTAACCAGGATTAACATCCACCATATGTTGATCCAGTTGAGCACTCAAAGTCTTCTGGTGAGCCTCTTTGCTTCCGGAGGATCCCTTTTATTGCTTTCCGTTTTATTATTAGTTCATTAGGATGTCGTGGGTCTGTCCTGACATTCATTTATGTAGTTTAGAGTCTTCATCGATGGAAAATTAGTTAGATAATTCTTTTGTCACTATTTTATTATAGACTTATGTTTTGATACTTGAGTTGTCATCTTGGTTATTCTGAATGTTTCTTTTAAGGACTTCTAAGTTTATTTCACAAGTTCATTTTAGGCTATTTCGTGTGTTTAAGTCTACTGCTAAGTAACTAAGTCAGGCCAAGGGTTCGCTTGGGGCCAACAATGGTTCTCGAGTGTCAATCTCGCCCAGGGTGTAGGCTCAAGGCTTGACACCATGTCTCTCCCCATCCCCCCGGGTGTATAATTTTCTTTCTTCAAGCCAAAATATATTTCACATAAATATGACAATTGTTTTTTTGTTTTATGTATCATATGTATTTTTATTCTATACCAATTTGTATACCAATTGTTTTATAACAATTATATTATACCAATTGTTTTATAACAATTTGTATTTTGTCAATTGTATTTGTCGATACAAATTGTGTATCTTGATAATTGATATAATTATATTCGATAATGAGAAATGGTGTATCAATTATATTTTAGACAATTATATTTCTATTTTTGTATCAACTGTATTTGTATTTTGTATTTGTAACCTCCCACAACTTGAAATAGCTAAGAAAAATCTAAGAAACTAAAAATAATCAATTTTTGAAAGAAAAGGAAAAATCTGAAATATTTGTCTAAGTTAAGAAAGTAGGTTTTTGTCATTTTCAAATGGCTATAACTTCTAGATCAGGAATAGTTAGAGGTAGTTCTTGATATGGTTGGAAAGCCTTTGGAAATATCTTTCCAATGTCACTGAGTTTATGTGATTTCGATATCATATGAGTGAGTTATGCCTTTCGGAGGTTGGGTTGTTGAATTGAGCAAAGTCCCAATCCGGATTTAAGGAAGGGAAAACTAGTCTTTTCACCAATTAATTTCCTGTTTCATTTTAGGGGTTTATTGGGGGTAAAAAAAAGTCTTAGATCAGTTTGTAAAAGTTAGAATTACGCTTGGGGCTTGGAGAAGATAGAAAAGAAGAAAGAAAGGGAGAGAAGTCAATAATTTGCCAAGAACGTCAAGCTTTGCAAGTGGAATTCGTCGGGGGTGATCCCTATCAAGGTATGTGAGATGTTTTAGTGTTGGATCAGTTCACCCATATCAAACTTGTTCCAATTCAGTGATTTGTGAGTTGTTTACATGTTAATATGTGAAGTTCTTGGAGAAAATCATCGAATTCTTGTAAGTTGAGTTGTTGAATATTTAATGTTGATCTGGTTCATGTTTTTGGGTTGTTTATCTAGTTAAATATATTGGTTATTGAGGATAATTATGATCCTAAGTGTTTGGGGAAAGAACCATGGAAGTTTAGAGGGTTTATAGATGAAAAATGGAGGACAAAAGTTGAAAACACGTGTACATGGGTTGCAGCGCCGCTCCTCCCATAGCCCCACATGACAATTTTTGTTCGTAGGGCCTTGGGGCGCCGCGCCAGCTAGAGAACCCCAACCTGGACTTTAAATTTTGGCTCTTAGAGCGCCAAGGATGCCAGTTCATCTTGTTCTCCCTCCATCTTTGCGAACTAGTTTCTAAGTGATGTACCTACGTTTCCTAGTTAATTCTAAGGTACGTCTATAAATCATGAAATCATCCATAAATATGAGGTCATGAACATTGAATCGATAATCCAATTCAAGGAAAGGTAAGATCGACGAAAAAGAAGTTGAGAGTCAAGTATAAAAGTTAAGAAGCAAGTCAAAGCAAATTCTTAAAGTTTTCAAGAGTATCTAACAAAGGTTTTAAATTGGTTTTAAGGCTCAAGTTGCAAGTTAATCAAATAATTAAGAGTAGAGTTCATTTCTGCAAAGTTACAAGAGAACTAAGTATTCCCTAAGAGTTAAGTTACAAGTTCAGCAAAGAGTAACGAGTTGAGTCCATTTCTCAAAAGTTATAAGGGAACTAAGTATTCCCTAAAAGTTATAGATGTTTTCATAGTTTGAGAAAATAAGGAAGCTGAGACTTCCAAAAGAGCCTTTGGATAGTTTTAGTAAAGAGGAAACTATGATTTCCAAGAGGGGTTTTAAAGCTAAGTTTGAGCTATTATGTCACGATCCAAGCCTACACCCTAGACGTGGACAGAGCTTGAAGACCATTCCTGGTCCCCAAGCGAACCCTCATCCTGACTTACTATAAGAGGAAGACTAACTTTAGCATACAAAAGCTTAAAATTTCATAAAATTGAAATGGACAACTTTGAATAAAATATTATATTAAACTAGCCATAAAAAAGGCAACTTTAGTTTTTAAAAAGATTAATAAAATAAATGAATAATACAGACTCCTTAACTAAAGTGACTCTCTATGAAGCCTCTAACTGAGACGATGAAAGTCGGGAGAAGACCCACGGCCTCCCAACTAAGCTGAAAGGTAAATGAAATCCTCCAGAAGCAAGGAGGCTCACCATATCTAACTCGAACTCACGGATGTAACAACGAAGCTCCTATTGATGTTCATGTATACCTGTATCTGTATCATGAGAAGATGCAGGCCAATTGGCTCAGTATGTGGAATGTACGAGCATGTAAAGGGGAATTCTAAAGCATAACATAAGATTGGTAGTTGAATAAAAAGATGGAAACATACTTATCTCTTCTCGAACTTGAAACTCAAAGAATACTCAAGAATAAGATACTTAACTCAGAGATTAAATACTTAACTCAAAGATGTGATACTCGATACAGCATATCAACTCAAAATACTCAACTCATGATACTTAAATGAACCCATATCAATGTGAAGCAATTTAAAACCAGTGCATTATAAAGAAGAGTTGTTTAAAAACATGATGTTAACTAAAGATAATTATATCATAAAAAATATAATGCTCTCTCTCAAGGTCTACTTGTGCAATGAATGAATGAATTCACATACCCCATTCATAATAAGAAGAAATCCTCGAGGAACCATGTAATATCGTCTCTATGGGATTTTCTCTAATCGACAACCATTACTATGAGCATAAGTGATGATACAACGTTTTACCTCATGATGTAAGAAGACCATCCTTCATCTTGCCATCGGTATAGGACCTTACTAAACTTAGTGGATCCACTATCTCTCCTTATGTGATTATCTAAAAAGAATGACACGTAAATTCCTATGTTGGCAACATGGTTTTACATGGAGACTTGAGTTAATATGAACTCTCATCTCCACATTGGTGTGCAATACTACTCCCAATAATGTACTTTAGCTCATATTTTCAATAAAACTTCCTTCCTTTGGGTTGAGATATTTACTGAACCCATTAGCTTTAAAAGCATCTTTTGGAATCAATGTTTCCCTTTTGAGTTCAAAACTCTTTAGGAACTTCTAGTTCCCCTCTTTACTAAAATGTGAAACATTTTTAAACATCTAGGGAATACTTAGATTCCTTATATTTTTTTGAGAAATGAATTCAACTCTTGCTCTATACTTAACCTGAAACTTAACTCTCAAGGAACTTGCCTTATAGCTTTTGAGAATTTAACTCAACTCTTTACTCTTTCTTTACTTGAAATTTAAGTCTTTAAAACCAAGAATAACTTTGTTGAAAGACTTAAGTAAACTTTATAAACATCACTTTTACTTGCTCTTAACTTATAGACTTGACTTTTAACCATCCTTGAATAAAAGTATGGATTCAAGGTTCATGATCTAATGTGGATGATTTAATGATTTTTAACTTGGATGGTTCATGCAGAATTATAAGGATGAACTACTCAACTCGAGAACTAAAAGGTACTTCTTAACCCAAGATAAGACTAAGGAACTCTATACTCAAGACTTAGAACTTGGAGACTACTCCTCTCAATGATACTCAATTTATGGAATTTATGCGGAAGTTATGATCATGAAAAACTTGACTTGAAGGTCTAAGTAACTACATTGAACAAATGTATATGACTCTCTCATCCTCTTATTTACTTCCTCAAAACTTAGTTCAAATCAATGATGGATCTCAAAGTATTCACAATTGAACGTAAAGACTTCCTTGAACTCTACTCTTAACTCTCTCTTGAATGTGAATTATGAATTCAAGAATTATAGTTCATGATATGAAGAATCTAGGTTATATTGTAGACTCATGAATACATAATATTGACTTTTTTACTCACTTGCTTGAGTCTTGAAACACGTTACAAGAAGTTATGGAGGACTCCTCAAAAGAGCTTTCTTAAAACGTTTGAAAGAATTTCAAAACATAAATGTCAACTCTACCTTGAATTTAAATTATTAATTCAAGGTTATGACCATGTTAGGACTGATTTTAGGTGTTTATAAGTAGCTTAGATTAGTTAGAACCGAAAAGGAGTGAAGGTGCACTTTAAACTAACTCAAACGGAGCTACCGGAGGCAAACTAGATTGGACAGACGACCCTGAGGCTATGTCTAGCGCGGAGCCCAAACCCTTGACGGACAGAGATGGGTTTGGGACACTCTGGCAGGCGCGATGCTCAAGGCCCCAACCCAGAATTTCTGGCGAGCACTTTTGCTTGTTTTCTCACCCTAAATCGCGTAAATTCGAACGTTTCTTCCCCAATCACTTGGATTTGATTACTTAACTTATTTACACTCTAATATACTGGAAATAAAACTACAATTACTCAATTTTATGGCAAGAAATCATCAAAACACCAACATAACAAAATTTAGAATGAACTTCATGAATACCTTCCAAGAACTCATAAGAAACTCTAATCTTTAAACTTTAAGCATGAAATTTCGCTGAAAAATATACATGATTGGCGTGTGTATGAACTAATACAACAGTATTGAAGCTTACATACCTCTTATAGATTAGACCCATGACAGAAATCCGCAACTAGACTCAAGAACATTAATGAACACCTTCATCCTTGCTTCTTCTTGAACACTCAACTAAAACCCTATGTGTTTATTAGGATCATAAAACTGAACCTAAAAGGACAAGACCCTAAAATATTACAAAAAAAAACAGTTAAATCTGATTGGGTAAGGAAAGGCCCAAAATATCCCTCACTATTTTCGGCTAACTTTTCTTAACTGAACATCCTAACTTCAAAAGGCCATATCTCACTCATCCGAACTCGAAATTTAGCAAACTCCGCGTCTTAGGAAAGAAAATTCAAATATATATCTAATGGTATCTTTTTTCACACGTAACTCATCCTGTACTGGGATTTATGGTCGTGTGAAGTCTACCAAAAACTCATACTTTGTTTAACTCTCAAATTTCTGATTTTTTTTATTTTCAATTAAATTCATTATGAAACTCAAGGTATTAAATCTAGTGAAATGACCTTAATACTTAAGAAAATTTTAGTTCCTTGGTAAAACTCACGCAAAATGATGAACAGTTCGAGTCTTAGCTCAAAACTTTTCCGAGGTTTTACATATTACCTCAAATTAGAGAAGAAAGTGTTTTAAAAACATATGCCATAAATATTTTTTGGAGTAGTATTGAGCACCGATATTAGGATGCGAGGTCATATTAAAGAAAGCCTCCATAAACCATGAAGTCAACATGGACAGAATAAGAATCATACTTTTTAGATGATTTTTTAGTGATTTTTAGCATAGAATAGTGGATCCACTTAGTAGTTTAAGTTCTATGCTGACGGGAAGGTATAGGACAGTCCTCTTGCAACTTGAGTTAATACGTTGTACCATCACTTAGGCTCAAAGTTATGGTTGTCGGTTAGAGAATCTCTCACTGAAACTATATTACTTCATATATAGGTAAAGTTGAGTTTGTTATTGCATTTTTCTTTAACGAACTAAGTGTTTTCATTGTTTTACAAACTTTTATATATTGCATGCTTCTTATTGCTTTACATTATTTCAAGTTATACATGACTTGAGCTGAGCCAAGGTAAGTATTCCTGTTTGTAATTTTTCAGGCTCAAGTTGTGGTTAGCATTCCAAATCGAACACTCGTACATTTAATGTACTAATGTCAGTTGGCCTGCATCGTCTTATGATGCAGATGTAGGTAATCAAGATTAGCATTATCCAGCGCATCATTGATCCAATTGAGCATTCAGAGTCAGTGGTGAGCCTCATTGTATCCCGGAGGACGCTTTTATTCTCTTTTAGTCTTTCTTTTATAGGATATTGTGGGGTCTATCCCAACAACCAGCTTAGTGTTATAGAGGCTTCATAGATAGTCAGACAATTTAGTTTTGAGTCTCTCATCTTTGTATTGCAGATATTTTGTTGTGAGACTTGAGTGTCATTTTGGACAACTTATTATTCTCGTAGTTATTAAATGACACTATTTTATTGAGTTAAGTCTTCCACTGAGTTAAGTAAGCCAGACTAAGGGTCCGCTCAAGGTAAAAAATGATCTTCGAGTGCCAATCCCGCCGAAGGGTGTTGGCTCGGGGCGTGACAGTATGAGTTTTATTCGTTATACAATGAATACAACATGACCTAACCCATCATTGCCCCCTAAACTTGAGAACAATTTTCACTTAGACACTTTAATTAGACGATGTTTATTTTAGACACCTCAAGTAAGGTTCCGATGTGTCATTTTGACACTTTTTTTTATATTATTAGAACTAGATTAATCGTGTGTATCCAAACGCCTCCTACAACGGATAAATAAATGAATGAACATGTGGCATGTGGAATTTTTATTTTATTTTTTTAATCGCACTTTTACTTTCTTTTTTTTCTTTCAAAATATCTTACCCTATTCTTCACCTCCACACATCTTCCGCTTCATATTCTTCTACTTCTTCTTCTATGTGTCTTTGTTATGTTTTTTTCTTTGTTCTTTTTCAAATCCATCACAGTTCATGTGTTCTTCTAGTGTTGTACAAAATTGTGTTTTTTTTTGTTACATTCCTTGAATCCTCTTTTCTTAAAAATATATCAAAATTGCATCTTGAAACAAAAATAACAATATTATATAAATGGTGAAGATGCAGACGGAGGAAAAAAATTAAAGATTTAGTTATGAATGCTATGGGGAAATGTTATGTCATTTAGTTATGAATGCTATGTGGAAATGTTATGGGATATAGTTATGGATGCCATGGGAAATGTTGGGGATTTAGTTATTTAAATGGTGAAGATGCAGGCAGTGTAATAGTTTGTTCCCCCAATTTGTGTTCCTATAACAGACAAAAAATTATGATAATTTTCAGTAAAAAAACTGAAATTCAAGAAAACTTCTCATTATTATTGAGGACGGGAGTCTTTTAGTTGTAATAGCAGACAACATCAATGTAAAAAAGCTTAAACATTATGTGATTTGATTTTAAATAGAAAAGAGTCACAAATTCTTAGAGAATGATGATGATCTTAATTTTATATATCAGGTTGCTAAATAAATTGACTCTTTTGTTGAAGAAATTGGATTCTAATATAAACCAACAAAGTTTTACAGAATTTTCTCGAAAAGTTGTGTGGTAATGTTGGGTTGATGGAAGGTAGAGAAAGTGAGGAAGAATAAGAGAGCAAAATATTTTCCAACAAAAAAATGTGTTTCGCGCGCATAAAAGTGAGGTTGCTAAATAATTTGTTAAATAATTTGTTATCAAACAAGCTATCTCAGATCTTGCTTACCTCTGTTCTCCACCTAATATGTAACTATAATTCGTTATCAAACAAGCTATAACTATAACTTTCTAATTAAGCTCAAATTATAGCCATTTTCGTAAATTTCCCTTTTAAAATACCACATCAATCTAAAAGGGTAATGGAACAAATTTGATATTTAGTGATTAATTATTTTCACTAAAATATCTTATTTCATTATTGTATATCTTTTTTGAACAAATCTGTTTTTATCGATCCTTTATACTTCCTAGTTATTGTATTCGTGATCAAATTTTTTTGAAAGCTCAACTTTTTAGCAAAAATTTTTAAACAATTAAAATAATGAGTCGGGGGAAAGGGGCATGCCTTATTAGGCGAAGATCCTCCCACACATTACATGTTATCCAAAGTCTTACCCCTTACCCATTATGTCTGGAACAAAAACGATAAAGTAACTGAATAAAACTTTCAGAAGTGCAATGAAAATTCAGGATCAAAACTGAAGGGCAATATTTGAATAGAATGATAGATGTCATCAAATTGTTCGTTGGAATGCACACACTGACCATAGCCTTGTAAGGCACATGGTAACATGCTCCTTATAAGGCGCATGCTGACATGAGCCTTACAAGACGCATGGCATCATGCGCCTTACAATTACAACATTAAAAAAACATATAAAAAATATAAATGTTCCTTCTCCATTATTTATTCAATTGTTTCGTTGTTGTGTTTTCCTGTTTATTTTTTTCTATTTTGAATATTTATATATGTAAATAAAAATGTAAGTAATATGGTCAAGTTTAATAGTTTTTTAATATAATTTTATAATATTGAGAACAAAATATAAGGGACATGAAAAAGAAATATAAAGGACAAAACTTCTAGACATTGCATATTATTTTAGAGATTATCCTCTACCTCGACGTTGTTGTTGTTGTTTATGTGTACCCCTTCCACACATGATTGGTACGTGTGACCTCATTGTTCTTCAAGGGTTGTTAAGTCTTGGAAAATTAAATTTATTATTGAATTATTTTAATATTTTAAAAATGTGAATATTGAAATTTTGCATTTTATTATTGTTGTACTTACAATAACCTGTATTTATAAGGTTAATAAACAGAAACAAAAATAAGATGAAGCATAAAAAAATATTAAATACAAGAAATAGTCCGAGTCCACAAAAACTACTGTGTGTCTTTAAGAAATTTAATCCCCTCACTGTACCCAAGGTTATGGATTAATTTCTCAAGATAAAACGGATTAAACCTATTAAAGAAATAGCGGTACCTCAAATTTCTTTAACTTCAACGAACTTAAGAACAGCAACGAGTCACACAGACTCAGTCGATCGACACTTTGATTTTTATTTGAGAGAAAATAAATGCAGAGAAAGAAAAAATTTTCAGTGTTTGAAAAATAAAAAATTGACTTCCTTTTATAGCCATTTTCAGCAAGGAACATGTCTGTTCAGTGAAATCTGTTCAGACCCATTGTATCCACAAAGTTGTGTCTTTTGAAAAAAATAACAACTTTTCGAAAAAGTAACAACTTTTCGGAATGTTACCGTTACCAGCAAATTTATAAGAGATAATATTAACAGTATTTATTTGATTTAACAAAAACTGATTAAATAAATTTTGTCCAAAAAATTTATCAATCAATCACATCATTTGCCAAATCCAAATCCAAAGCCAAAGCCAAGCCGAGCGAGCGAGCGACGACAATGGCGCGAGGGGGCATCTTCTTCTTATCTCTTTTAAGAAGTAATGGAAGTGTTTCCTTCTATAAGGACTACAATTTCCATTTCTTTTGCCGATATGGGAGAAATGACTTTTCATTTGCATTTTGCAAATGACTTTTCATTTTCCTTCCAAAGTAGTTCCCTCACTTTTCATATTCTCTCTTTTATTTTCCCATTCACACTTGCTAAAACCCAACAATCACCCACATGAATGAGGAAGGCTATTGTTAAAACATATGCATGAAAAAACTTGTGTGTCTTGTATGTAACGGTTAATCGCATTTGGATAAGTAGGTTTCCCTTTAAACTTTCCGTAGTGAACATATATCGGATATACTCGGTCAATCAGTAGATTTGATATCTTTGAACCGTCGAGCTTTGGTGTATACCTAGACAACATATGTCACACAATCAACCCTTGAACTTTTTTTAGTTCTCATTGTTTTGTTCGTTTCAGCCATGAACACATCTTTGATAGTAAGTGCTTAAAGAACTGGCCTTACCTGATTCTCCTTGAAGCGACTTACACTTCACACTTACATAGGTGATTTCTAAATGTGTTATCCCATAGATACACCATTTGATATTCCTTGTATCAAACTTACAAACCATTAAAAAGTCCTTATGTCTTTATCCTGGTTACTAAACATTGTCTCATCATGAGAATGGACCATAAAATAATAATAATAATTTTTTTCTTTGACAATGTTGAACCGTCATCAATGACTTTGTTTTATCTCCTTGAACCTAGATCTTGGGATCTCCTGTCTTCTAGGTAGAGTTACCGCCACGATGACTTGTTCTTGGCCATAGTCCCATTCCCGTCGATGATTTCTCAACTCCCTCTCTATTTAGGCCTTTTGTAAGTGGATCCGACACATTATCTTTTGACTTCACATAGTCAATTGTGATAATTCCACTAGAGAGTAGTTGTCTCACAGAGTTATGTCTTCGTCTTATGTGACAACACTTGCCGTTATACTTAATGCTTCCAGCCCTTCCTATTGCAGCTTGACTATCACAATGTATGCATATAGGGGCCATTGGTTTGGGCCAAAATGGAATATCTTCTAAGAAATTCCGGAGCCATTCAGCTTCTTCACCTGCCTTGTCTAAAGCAATGAATTCATGCTCCATTGTAGAGAGAGCTATACATGTTTGTTTGGATGATTTCCAAGATATTGCTCCTCCACCAATAGTAAAAATGTATCCACTTGTGGATTTTGTTTCAGTTGACCCAGTAATCCAATTTGCATCACTATATCCTTCAAGAGGCAATTTGGATATACATTGTAATGTAAAACATAGTTTTGAGTGTCATCTAAGTATCCCAAAACTCTCTTCATTGCCAACCAATGATTATGATTAGGATTACTTGTGTATCGACTCAGTTTACTGACAGCGCAAGCTATGTCTGGTCGTGTACAATTCATGACATACATTAAGCTTCCTAATACGCTAGCATAGTCCAATTGAGACTGACTTTCGCCTTTATTCTTTGCATGATGAAGATTTACATCAATTGGAGTCTTTGCCCTTTTAAAATTCAAAAATTTTAATTTTTCAAGTATCTTTTGAATATAATGAGTTTGAGACAATGCTAGACCGTTAGGAGTTTTAAGTATTTTAATTCCTAATATCACATCAGCGACTCCTAAATCTTTCATATCAAACTTACTAGCAAGCATATGCTTTGTAGCTTTTATATTAGCAATGTCTTTGCTCATTTTAAGCATATCATCTACATATAGGCATAAAATAACTTCCTGATTTGGTGTATCTTTAATGTAAACACATTTATTACATTCATTGATCTTAAATAAATTTGACAACATGGTTTGATGAAACTTTACATGCCATTGTTTTGGTGCTTGTTTTAGCCCATAAAGTGACTTAATAAGTTTGCACACTTTCTTTTCTTTATCAGGAACTACAAAACCCTCAGGTTGTTTTATGTAAATTTCCTCTTCAAGCTCTCCATTTAAGAAGGTTGTTTTCACATCCATTTGATGAATTTCAAGACCGTATACTGCAACTAGTGCAATTAACATCCGAATTGATGTAATCCTAGTCATTGGTGAATATGTGTCAAAATAATCAAGACCTTCTTTTTATCTAAAACCTTTGACAACAATTCTTGCTTTATATTTTTCAATAGTTCCATCGTCTTTCATCTTCTTTTTAAAGATCCATTTTGAACCCACGGGTTTGTTCCCTGGAGGAAAATCAACCAACTCCCAAGTATGATTGCTTAAGATTGATTCAATTTCACTATTAACAGCCTCCTTCCAAGAGGTTGAGTCGCTAGACAACATTGCTTCCTTGAATGTTTGAGGCTCACTTTCAAGAAGAAATGTTACAAAATCTGATCCAAATGAAGTAGATATCTTTTGACGTTTACTGCGTCTTGGACTTTCTTCATTTTGTTCATTCTCTTTTGGTTCTTCTCTGCGTTGTTTAGATCCACCACTAGATGACTCAAGTCTAGTTTTATACGGATACATATGTTCAAAAAATTCAGCACTATCTGATTCCATTACCGTATTATCATGAATATCCGGATGTTCGGACTTATGAACCAAAAAACGACATGTCTTACTATTTGTGGCATATCGAATGAATACACAATCCACAATCTTAGGTCTTATTTTTACCCTCTTAGGTATAGGAACTTGGACTTTGGCTAGACACCCCCACACTTTGAAATATTTCAAATTGGGTTTTCTACCTTTCCATTTCTCATATGGAATTACATTTGTCTTTGAGTGAGGCACTCTGTTAAGTATCTGATTTGCTGTAAGGATAGCTTCCCCCCACAAGTTCTGTGGTAAACCTGAACTTATAAGTAATGCATTCATCATTTCTTTTAAAGTTCGATTTTTTCTTTCTACAATTCCATTAGACTGAGGAGTGTAGGGAGCAGTAGTTTGATGGATTATTCCATTTTCTAAACATATTTCTTCAAATGGAGATTCATATTCTCCACCTCTATCACTTCTGATCATTTTGATCTTTTTATCTAAATGATTTTCAACTTCATTATTATATTGCCTAAATGCATCTATTGCTTCATCCTTACTATTTAGCAAATAGACATAACAATATCTAGTACAATCGTCAATAAAAGTTATGAAATACTTTTTCCCACCATGTGATGGTGTTGACTTCATGTCACAAATAACAGTGTGAATCAATTCTAATGGATTTGAATTCCTTTCAACAGATTTATAAGAATGCTTAGCATACTTAGATTCAACACAAATTTGATATTTTGATTTATTGCACTTAAATTTTGGCAAAATATTTAAGTTAATCAGTTTTCACAAGGTTTTGTTATTAACGTGTCCCAAACGTTCATGCCATAAACATTTAGACTCAAGCAAGTAAGAAGAAGCAAAATCTTTATTCATATCAACTGCAATTACATTGAGTTTGAAAAGGTCATCACTAAGGTAGCCTTTTCCTACATACATATCATTTTTGCTTACTACTACTTTATCAGAAACAAATACACATTTAAATCCATTCTTAGTCAGAACTGGAATTAAAACTAAATTCTTTCTCAATTCTGGAACATATGAGACCCTATTCAAAGTCACGACCTTGCCTGATGTCATCTTTAATAGGACTTTGCCAGTTCCTTCCACCTTTGCAACAGCGGAATTTGCCATAAACAATTTTTCATCTGTAAGTGCTGGAGCATATGATGAAAATAATTCTTTGTTGGCACAAACATGGCATGAGGCACCAGAATCTATCCACCATTCTCTTGGATTTCCAACCAAGTTACATTTTGAAAGCATTGCACAGAGATCATCCATTTCTCCTTTGGATTTAGCCAAGTTTGCTTGATCTTTCTTTTTCTTGTCCTTCTTAGGACCCCGGCATTCATTAGCCCTAAGACCATGTTTACCACAATTAAAGCAGTTTCCATTGAATTTCTTCTTAGGAGGATTGCTTTTTGGACCAGATGCTTTCTTTCTTTTCTTTAATTTTGTGGAATCTTCTTCAACAAAATTTACTCCAGATATTGCTGAATTACCACGTGACCTCTTTTCTGCAGCCTTATTATCCTCTTCGATTCTCAACCTTACTATAAGATCTTCAACATTCATCTCCTTGCGGTTGTGTTTCAAGTAGTTTTTAAAGTCCTTCACAATGGAAGTAACTTTTCAATAATTGCAGCCACTTGAAAAGCATCATTCACAATCAATCCTACATTAAAGGTTATGTGAGTATTAAGGGAAAACATAATATTTCTAACATAGGCATTAAATAAATTTATACTTCAGCAAGGAGATCATGGATTATGACCTGCAATTCTTGAACTTGGGTGACGACAGTCTTACTGTCTATCATCTTATAGTCCAGAAATTTTGCCACAATGAATTTCTTCATCCCGGCATATTCTGTTTTGTACTTCTTTTCTAAAGCATCCCAGAATTCTTTTGAGGTTTTGTCATTGCTGTACACATTGTACAGATCATCTTGCAGACCACTCAAAATATATTTTTTACACAAAAAATCTGAGTGTGTCCATGCTTCTGTTACCAAGAATCGGCCATCAGCCGGAGTTTCATCTGACATAACAGGAACATTCTCATTGATGAACTTCGGCAGACTCAACGTAGTGAGATAGAAGAACATCTTTTGCTGCCAACTCTTAAAGTCGACTCCAGAAAACTTTGCAGGTTTCTCAGCCGGTGCTAAGGCAGAATTTGAACGATTATGTGCAACCGTTGTTGTTGCAGCCTTACTGTTCCAGCATTTGTTTGACTTGAATTAGTCATTTTTTTCCTGTCACAAATGGCAGATAAATTAAGTATTTAAAATACTAACAGTAAAGAACAAATCTTTACACAAGCATTTACGATTTAACAATAAAGTTTTTATGTTCTTTTAATCGTTAATCGAATGAATTTTAAAAATTCAAGCAGAGTAGAAAACCATAAAGGTTTTAATCTCCAGAAACCTCAAATACAGAAACTGATAAATTTCTTAAGATTGTTATACTTACAATAACCTGTATTTATAAGGTTAATAAACAGAAACAGAAATAAGGTGAAGCAGAAAAAAATACAAAATACAACAAATAATCCGAGTCCACAGAAACTACTGTGTGTCCTTAAGAAATTTAATCCCCTCACTGTACCCAAGGTTATGGATTAATTTCTCTCAAGTTAAAACGGATTAAACCTGTTAAAGATAGCGGCACCTCAAATTTATTTAACTTCAACGAACTTAAGAACAGCAACAAGTCACACAGACTCAGTCGATCTACACTTTGATTTTTATTTGAGAGAAAAATAAATGCAGAGAAAGAAAAAATTTTCAGTGTTTGAAAAATCAAAAATTGACTTCCTTTTATAGTCATTTTCAGCAAAGAACATTTCTGTTCAGTGAAATCTGTTCAGACCCCCATTGTATCCACAAAGTTGTGTCTTTTGGAAAAATTAATAACTATTCAAAAAAATGTGTCTGTTAGGAAAATAACTACTTTTTGGAAAGTAACGACTTTTCGGAAAAGTAACAACTTTTCGGAATATTACCGTTACCCGCAAATTTATAAGAGATAATATTAACAGGATTTATTTGATTTAACAAAAACTGATTAAATAAATTTTGTCCAAAAAATTTATCAATCAAACAAATCCAAAGCCAAAGCCAAAGCCGAGCCGAGCGAGCGACGACGACGGCGCGAGGGGGCATCTTCTTCTTATCTCTTTTAAGAAGTAATGGAAGTGTTTCCTTCTATAAGGACAACAATTTCCATTTCTTTTGCTGATATGGGAGAAATGACTTTTCATTTGCATTTTGCAAATGACTTTTCATTTTCCCTCCAAAGTAGTTCCCTCACTTTTCATATTCTCTCTTTTCTTTTCCCATTCACACTTGCTAAAACCCAACAATTATAACATACATATTGTTGTCGAGACTGATTAATTATTGTTGATGAAAAAAGTTAATATTCACATTTTTAAAATATTAAAACAATTCAATAGTAAATTTATTTTTGCAGTATATTTACATCTACCAAAGAACAACAAGGCCACAGGTACCAACCAATAGACAAAAACAATAGCAACCGCGCTAAAATAATATGCAATGTCTACGAGTGTTCTATTTTACATTTTTTTTCATATCCGTTATATTTTGTCCTCAATACTATCAAATTACATTGAAAAACTATTCAAGTTGACCACATCACTTACATGTTTATATATATACAAATAGTAAAAATAGAAAAAGATATTTAACAATAACAAAATGATTGAATAAATAACGAATAAGGAATGTTAATATTTTAAAACATTTTTTAATGTTGTAATTGTAAGGCGCTCGCTGACATGTGTCTTGTAAGACTCATGATCGCATGCGCCTTACAAGGCGCATGCCAGCATGTACCTTCCTACCAACGATTTAACGAAATTTAAATTAACATCCAAATATCGCCCTTCTGGTTTGATCTCAATTTTCTTTGCCCTATTTAAAATTTTACTCAATTTATTTTTACCTTTTTTCTCCGGATTCTTATTCACTTTATGAGACATGTTTTGGCTCCGAGCTCTTACCCACTTTATAAGGCATGTGGTGGCTATGTCTTATAAGGCGCTGGCCCTCATGTATTTCATACCAACTTTTGTCTGAGATAAAATCAAAAATTTACTTAACATTCACTAATTTTGTGAGACCTATAGATAATAATTAATTATTATAGTATAGGTTAAAGGAGTCACTTAGAATAATTAGGTAGCTTAGAATTGTTAGTTACAATGTTAACTTACTTATTAAAAGTTAGTTAATATAATAGATTGGAAAGTTAGGATAAGTATAGAATTAGTTACTTTATGTTTTATGTTATATATATAGAGTACTTATATTCTTTCCTATTGTATTATTGATTAATAAGATTCATACAATTACTCTCTAAAGAATCTTCATCTTCTTCCTCTCCTCTTTTCTTGTTCTTGTCTTATTCTCCTCTTGATCTATACGATTTGTCACATTCATACAATTTCATTGGTATCGGAGCAGTCAACAACTACATAAGCTGGTTGAAAGATTCGATCCACATCTGCAGATTGAAGTTTAATCAAATCTGTTAAAGAAGAAATTGAGAATTCTCTGTAAGCTTCAATGGCGGTGGAAGGAGATCAATCTACACAGCCACAATCAACTGAATCTAGTCAGAAGACTTGAATTGACTATAATCATCCATTATTTCTTTCCCCTGCTAATTTTAGTGGTACTCAAAACGTTTCGTTTCAATTAACAGGGGCGTAAAATTGCTTGATTTAGTATAGATCAATGAGAGTAGCTTTACTTGGAAGAAACAAATTGGGAATGGGGATGGTTCTTGTAAGAAGGAAGTATTTCCAGAACACATGGAAAGTCACTAGGAAAGAGTAAATGTTGTGGTGTTGTCTTGGCTGATGAATTCTTTGGAAAAAAGTTTACTAGGAGGTATAATGTACGCCTCTGATGCACAATAAGTATGGGATGATGTGTATTAAAGGTTCAATAAGGTTGATGGTTCATGAACTTGCAATCTTCACAAGGAATATGCTACATTGTGTCAAGGTACTACTACAGTATCAACATATTTTTCGAATGTGGGAAGAGTTTGAAGCTCTTGTTCCAAATCCAAGTTGTAATTGTGATAAATCAAATGAGTTTGTAGACATTTGCAGAAGTTAAAATTGTTTCAATTTCTTATGGGGCTTAACGACTCCTATTACCGAGCAAGAGGACAAATCTTGCTCATGATTCCTATTCCATTAGTGAATCAGGCGTATGGAATGATAATTAGTGATGAAGGACATAAATTGTAGCTGAAAACTCCGAAATTTTAGGGGCAAGTCCTGCATCAAGTAGTAGTAATCTTGATATGGCTCTGTTTACAAGAAATGGCTCTGCAAGATATATGAAGAACTACAATTTGCATTCTGAGTTCTTTAAAATGAGAGTTCATACTAAGGATGTGTGTTACAAATTAGTAGGCTATCCCGTAAACTTTAACAAGTTCATAAAGAAGGGAGTACAAACATGGAACAATGGTTATAACTCAAACGCAAGGGCTCATAATGTGATGACTGATCAGTTGCAGGCATCTCAACAATATGACATGATGGGTGATCCTTTTGAGAATATAACTGAAGGAAATAAGGAAGACCACAAAGGCAAAAGTGTGTCATACAAGGTTGAGTCTTTTTCACAAAATAGAGAGTCTGAAATGGGGTTGTTGTTGGGAAAACGCGGACAAGCACAAAAATATATATGGTAAAAGTAATGAAAATAAAATGGGAAAATAATGACACTTAGAATTTTACGTGGAAACCCTTCTGAATAAGGGAAAAAACCACGGGCTAAGAGGAGCAACTGATATTACTATAGTAATTTTACACTGTGTAGTCACAAATACAACACTCAATGTGACTACTACACACTCAAAAGGAACAACACTCTTTTGGTTTTCGTCTTACTAAAATATCGCTCACACTCTATTTTTCTTCACAGACTATTTTCTTATATAGTCTATGGAATACCTCACTTTGCTCTCAAAATGGTTTTTCTCTCTAACTTGGTGTGTTCTACAAATGAGCAAGAATGCTCTATTTATAGAAGGATAAAACCATACCTATGTCACTAATGACATATGTAAACATAGCAAAGTCAAAAATGGTTGCAAATCTTACCAATTTGCCAACTACCAAATCTTTTCTTTTCAACTCCAATTACTATTCATTTTTAACAATTGCTTGTACCAATTGAATAGCTAAAGTTGACTAAAACAATGGGATGGATTCAACAAATCTCCCCCTCCAGTCCCATTTACTGGAAGAAGGTATCTTCAACTTCTTTAGAGAGAGCTCATACCCACAAGTTCTTTGCACAACTCGAACTTGTCTTTTGGTATCATCTTGGTCAGCATATCTGCAGGATTTTCACTTGTGTGAATCTTTTTGACGTGAAATGATTCATTCTCCACTTTCTCACGAATCCAATGATATCTGACGTCAATGTGTTTTGTTCTTGCATGGTACATGGAGTTCTTGCTCAAGTCTATTGCACTCTGACTGTCACAATAGACAATATACTCCATCTGATTCAAACCAAGCTCTTGAAGAAATCGCTTTAGCCATATCATCTCCTTGCCGGCTTCAGTAGCCGCAATATACTCGACCAGGTTGTAGATAGTGCAACACACACGCAACTTTGACTGCCATGATATAGCTCCCCCTGAAAAAGTAAACAAATATCCAGTAGTGGATTTTCTGTTATCAAGGTCACCTGCCATATCAGAATCTGTATAGCCTTTCAAGATTGGATTTGATGCTCCAAAACACAAGCATTCATCTGAGCTTCCTCTAAGATACCTGAGTATCCATTTCACAGCTTCCCAATGCTCTTTTCTCGGGTTTTTGAGAAATCTACTGACAACACCAACTGCGTGAGCAATATCAGGTCTAGTGCACACCATTGCATACATTAGACTTCCGACAACGGAGGAATATGGAATATTGGCCATGTTCTCTTTTTCCTCCCTAGCTGTAGGACACATCTTCTTGCTCAACTTCATATGACCAGAAAGAGGTATAAACCACGAGCGAGAAAGTGGCATGAGAGAAACCATATATTCGGAGAACGCAAACCTTTTTAGTACAAGATTCCAATCGGGCCACCTTCCTTTAAGTTGTGGCTAAAAATAAGCCTTGGTGATCTATCTTCCTTCTCTTAGGCCCTCACAGGCTTCGCATTCTTCATATTGAAGCGCTCCAATACGCGTTCAATGTACTTCTTCTGGCATAAATAAATCTTCCTTTTATCTCTAAGACGAGTAATTCTCATGCCCAAAATTTGCTTGGCATGACCCAAGTCTTTCATTGAAAAAGACTTACACAACTCTTTCTTTAGCTCATCAATCTTGGAAGTATTTTTGCCCACAATCAACATATCATCCACATACAACAAAAGGATGATAAAATCATTGTCAGAAAATTTTTGTACAAATACGCAATGATCTGAAGAAGTCTTCTTATAGCCTTGCTCCCCCATAACATATTCAAACTTTTTGTACCACTGTCTAGGAGCTTGTTTTAGGCCATAGAGACTCTTATTGAGTTTGCATACAAAATTTTCTTTACCATCTACTTTGAAGCCCTCAGGTTGTTCCATATAAATCTCTTCTTCTAGGTCACCGTGAAGGAAAGCCGTCTTCACATCCATCTGCTCAATCTCTAAATTAAGACTAGCAGTCAAACCTAGAACTGTGCGAATCGAGGACATTTTCACAACAGGAGAAAATATTTCGTCAAAGTCAATACCTTTCCTTTGACCGAATCCCTTAACAACCAATCTAGCTTTGTACCTGGGCTTCAAGTTGTGTTCTTCAACTTTAACTTTGAACACCCACTTGTTCTTCAAAGCTCTCATGCCCTTGGGCAATTTTACCAACTCATAAGTGTGGTTCTCATGCAAAGACTTCATCTCGTCTTGCATGGCTTTAATCCATTGATTCTTGTGCTCATCTTCCATGGCCTCCTCATAACATTCAGGTTCTCCCCCGTCAGTGAGTAACACATACTCATTGGTGAATAACGGGAGGAAGGAAACCGCTGTCTTGTGGACCTCCGAAGTGGAATATTTGATTCGTCCACAACTTCATGAGCAACAGGATCATTAATAACAATATCATTGTTATTATCAACATCAACATGTTGATTTGATACATGATTCTGGGCGTCACCATGATTATCAAACCAAATAACATCATGCACACTTGTGTGAGGAACTTCATCATGATAGACTATACCATCAAAATTTGAAGATTCTACCTTCTCCGCTTTGTTAATATCTTCAATTGTTTGATTCTCCATGAAAATAATATCACGGCTTCTCACAAGTTTCTTTTCAATTGGATCATATAGCCTGTAACCAAATTCATCTAGGCCATATCCAATGAAGATGCATTGCCTTGTCTTGGCATCTAATTTTGACCTCTCATCTTTCGGCACATGTACAAAAGCTTTGCAACCAAATACTCTCAAATGGTCATAGGAAACATCCTTTCCATACCAAACACTATTTGGTACATCACTTTGCAAAGCAACAGCAGGAGATAGATTAATAACATGTGCAGCGGTCAATAAAGCCTCACCCCAAAATGAGTTTGGCAATTTTGCTTCGGAAAGCAAACATCTAACTCTTTCCATCAAGGTCCTTTTCATCCTCTCAGCCAAACCATTAAGCTGAGGAGTCTTGGGAGGAGTCTTCTGATGTCTAATACCTTGATGCTTGCAGTATTCGTCAAATGGTCCACAATATTCACCACCATTATCAGTACGAATACATTTCAAATTCTTTCCAGTTTCTCTTTCAACTGAAGCCTGAAACTGCTTAAAGACAGCTAACACTTGGTCTTTAGTCTTCAAGACATAGACCCAAAGTTTTCTCGAGCAATCATCAATGAAAGTGACAATGTAAAGTGAACCACCCAATGTCTTTGTCTTCATTGGACCACATAAATCAGAGTGCACTAACTCAAGCAACTCTGTCTTTCTCGAAGGAGGGTAGGACTTAAAGGAAACTCTATTTTGTTTACCAGCCAAGCAGTGCTCACATTTTTCTAATTTAGCACTTTGGAAATTTGACAATAATTTCTTCTTGGCTAGAACATTAAGTCCTTTCTCGCTAATGTGGCTAAGCCTCTTGTGCCATAATGTTGAAGAGCTATCGCTCTCAACCGCATTCACCATATCAACACAAGCAGAGGCCGTAGTCCAGTATAGACCACGATGTTTGTTACCACGAGCCACAACCAAGGAACCTTTAATGAGCTTCCATTTTCCATCACCGTTGGTACTAACATATTCTTCATCATCTAAAACACCAACAGAAATTAGGTGCAGACGAACATCAGGAGCATGTTTCACATTGTTCAAAACTAGTTTAGTTCCAACACTAGTTTCCAAACAAATTGTACCAATACCAACCACCCTAGAAACAATCTCATTACCCATACTCAAGGTTCCAAAATCACCAGGAGTGTAGGAAGAGAAAAAATCCTTCCTTGATGTCACATGAGATGCGGCACCAGTGTCAACAACCCAGCTTGACTCATCACAAACAATATTTATCATGTTTTCATCAAGAACGGTAACAAGATCTTCGGTGGTGACGGTGGCTAGGCAGTTTTCATTGCCATCTTCTTTAGTTTTCTCTTTGTTTTTGTTCTCCCTCTTCAACTTCCTGCAGAATTTCTTTCTGTTGCCCTTTCATGCCACAATGATAGCACTCAATATCCTTAAGTCTGCCATTGAATTTGCTCCTATTTTGTTCTCTATGCTGAGAACCACGAGTTTTATTTCTCCCCCTGGGGCCAGTTATCAGGACATCCGACGAAGAGGAACTTTGAGTTTTTCTTCTCATCTCTTCGTTCAAGACACTACTCTTGGCGGAATCCATAGAGATTACACCATCCAGAGCAGAATTTGACAATGACGTTCTAAATGTTTCCCAAGAATCTGGTAGGGAACCAAGAAGAAGCAAGCCTTGAATTTCTTCATCAAATTTGATGCCCATAGCAGATAATTGGTTCATAATCCCCTGAAAATTATTCAGATGGTCTGTCATCTGAGAACCATCATGATACTTCAAACTCAACATCTGCTTTATTAAGAACATTTTGTTGTTGCCAGTCTTTCGAGCATACAAACTTTCAAGATGCTCCCAAAGAGTTCGAGCATGTGTTTCTCCAGAGATATGGTTCAACACATTATCGTCGATCCATTGCCTAATGAATCCACAAACCTGTCCATGCAACAGATTCCACTCTTCATCTATCATAATATCAGGCATTACAGTGGTAAATACTGGTTTATAAAAATTCTTAACATAAAGCAGATCTTCCATTTTCCCCTTCCAGATGGCATAATTAACACCATTCAAAGTAACCATTCTACTTGTGTTGGCTTCCATTGTTTTCCCCAAAAAATATAGTTATCGCAAATCAAAGTAAATCTTTTCTGATGTGAAAGTTCAGACTGTGCTGCAACAACAGAGCATACTCAGATAAAACCTTGGCTCTGATACCAGTTTGTTGGGAAAACGCGGACAAGCACAAAAATATATATGGTAAAAGTAATGAAAATAAAATGGGAAAATAATGACACCAAGAATTTTACGTGGAAACCCTTCTGAATAAGGGAAAAAACCACGGGCCAAGAGGAGCAACTGATATTACTATAGTAAGGAATTTTACACTGTGTAGTCACAAATACAACACTCAATGTGAATACTACACACTCAAAAGGAACAACACTCTTTTGGTTTCCGTCTAACTAAAATATCGCTCACACTCTATTTTTCTTCACAGACTATTTTCTTATATAGTCTATGGAATACCTCACTTTGCTCTCAAAATGGTTTTTCTCTCTAACTTGGTGTGTTCTACAAATGAGCAAGAATGCTCTATTTATAGAAGGATAAAACCATACCTATGTCACTAATGACATATGTAAACATAGCAAAGTCAAAAATGGTTGCAAATCTTACCAATTTGCCAACTACCAAATCTTTTCTTTTCAACTCCAATTTCTATTAATTTTTAACAATTGCTTGTACCAATTGAATAGGTAAAGTTGACTAAAACAATGGGATGGATTCAACAGTTTTATCCATTTTCAAAAGAGCAATATAATCAGATAGTGAGTCTACTGAAGATTATGAGTGACAACAAAACATATATGAACTCCTCAGCAAAATTAGTAGTATGAGTTGTGCCAGTACTCATTCAATTAAATATTTACATTAATGGATAATAGACATTGGAGCTATAAATCATATGGTAGCAGATATCAACTTATTAGATAAGCCTGCAGTAGTTTCTAGGGGAATTTATTTGCCTAATGGGGCTGTTGCTAAAGTTACACATGCTGACTCTAGTAATATCACTGCAAGGACATCCTTGACTAATGTGTTGCATTTACCACAGTTCAAGTTTAATTTGATGTGTGTGTCCAAACTCACAAAAGAGTTAGGTGTTCAGTAAGTTTCTTTCCTGTTTTTTGCCTATTTCAGGATATCTCTAATGGAATGGTGAGGGAGATTGGTAGAGAATAGATTCGATTGTATATTCTAACTGGAAGTACAAAGGTGCAGCAGCCTCAACTTCAGAACAATGGATGTGTTCTTGCTGTAAAAGGAAGTCACACAGGTCAAATGTCTACAGATGTGAAGTTATGCAACAAAAGGCTAGGGTATGCTTCTATAAAGGCGTTAAACAAGCTTATAACAGTAAAAACTGATTGTATAACAAATACTTTGAATAAGTATACTGTGTGTCCTCATGCAAAACAAGTTAGAAATTGATTTCCTACATGTAGTATGCATACTTCAACATGCTTTGATCTTGTACACAGGGATGTTTGGGGTCCCTAGAAAGTGCCTACATTTGATTGTAACAGGTTTTTTCTCACTATGGTAGATGATTTTTCAAGGTTAACTTGGGTGTATTTGTTAAAATTGAATTCTGATGTTTGTGTGGTCATTAAGTAGTTTGTGTATGCTAAAACACAGTTTGATAGGAATGTTAGGGTCACAAGGTCGGATAATAGCAATGAGTTTGTCAATTCTGTGTGAAAAGATTTATTCAATAACTTTGGCATAATTCATCAGACTAGTTGTTCCTATACTCCTCTGCAAAATGGTGTAGCTGAGAGGTAACACAGACACCTACTAGAAGTAACAAGGGCTTTAAGGTTTCAAGCTAAGATACCTATTGATTTGTGGGGTCCCTGTGTGTTAGCTGCTTGACATATTAATAGGTTGCCTAGTACTGTATTGCATAATAGATCTCCCTATGAAGTGTTCTACAACAAGAAACCTTGATCTCACACTTACGAGTTATTGGTTGTTTCTGCTTTGCTAAGGTGGTTCAAGAGGTTAATAAACTAAAATCAAGGTTTATAATGTTAGTGCATATGGGAAATTCAATGGCTCAAAAATGATATGTTTTGTATGATCTAGAATAAAAAAGGTTCATAGTTATCAGGGATGTTATATTTAAGGAAGATATATTTACTTTCAAAGCAAATAGTGATGGATCATGTAATAAACTGTTTGTTCCAGAAAGCGCAGCATGTGATGACAATGATATGACTGAAAGAGTGATGACACATGGAGATACAACTCCTCTAGAACATGTTGAGAACATACAACCTGAAGAAACTGGACCAACGGAAACTGAGCCACCTAGTAGAGGTAACAGGAAGTCTGAAAGACACAAATTTCCTCCTGTCTGGCTAAAGAATTTTGTTTCCTTAAGCATGAACGAAACAGTAGCCTATCATATGTCCAAATATATTGCTTATGATCATTTGGCACCCAAATTTCAATCCTATGTTGCTGCATTTTCTGCATCCACAGAACCGATGAGTTATGTTGAAGCAATCAACAATACTAGGTGAGTGGATGCTATGAAGGAAGAAGTAAGGGCACTACAACAAAACAACACTTGGGAGCTAGTGAATTTGTCTGTTGGGAAAAAACCTATTGGTTGTAGGTGGATTTACAAAATGAAGTACAAATCTAATGGTGAAGTGGAGAGGTTTAAGTCTAGGTTGGTAGCAAAGGGTTATAGTCAAAAGGAAGGAATTAATTACAAAGAAACATTCTCCCCAGTGGTGAAAATGAAGACTGTTAGATCAGTGCTGGCTAATGCAGCAATGAAACAATGACATATCCATCAAATGAATGTGTTTAATGCTCTTTTAAATGGAGATTTATTTGATGAAATTTACATGTAGTTGCCTCAAGGATTTCAGAGTCAGAGAGCGCATAAGATTGTATGCAGACTCAAGAAATCCTTTTATTATTTGAAAAATGGAATACTAAGAACACTGAGGACCTCAAATCAATCTAAGAGAAGAATGATGCTCCCTGAGTTGATCAAATACGTCATCAATACGCGGAAAAGGATACTTATTCTTCACATTTACCTTGTTCACTGTAATCAATACATCCTCATAGTCTCATCCTTCTTCACAAACAACACAGGGGCACCCAAAGGTGACACACTAGGGCGAATAAACCTTCCACTCAACCCTCGGAACACCATGTATCATTCAGGTCACAATCTTAGCATTACAATCAAGGACAACATGATATGGAGAAAGTCATTTCATACCCAAGATAACATCAAAGTCTACCATCCCTAGAATGAGTAACTCTACCTAAACCAAGCCAAAGAAATAAGTCAGGATCGATACACTTGATCCACCACTAAAGGCTCACCAACGGGTGTAGAAACATGAATACGTACAGTCATGCTATCATATATAATATCAAATTTCTGCATCAAAATAGGTAGACACATAAGAGAATATAGTCCCTTGATCAAACAGTACAAACGCAGGTCAATGGCATATTGGGATGATACCTATAATAACAACATCAAAAGTCTCCGCCTCAGGTCTCCCTGGGAAAGCATAACAGAGGACTCCACATCCACCTCCAGTCAGGGTGGTACTTCTACCCCCAATCTGTTGAGGTGCAACACCACTACTAGAAACTCTACCGCCTCTACCTGATTGAACTCTGCCACGGCCTCTACCCTATGGTGCCGGCAGATTAGTATGAAATGAAAAATTAGGTTGGGTCCCACCATGACCCCTCTAGAAGTACACTGCCGCATCAGGTGATCGGGATCTCCATAAGTAAATCGAAATCTTTGACCCGGGAACTGTTGCGCGGACCCTAAAAACCCACTATAATTATTTTACCCTATATGTCGCTTCTTTGAATCGTACGAGTCCTGACCCGAGCTATAAGAATCTCGAGATAACTAATTACCTCAGGCGTCGGCAATAGATGCGTGAATGGGTCCGCGATGCTGAAATGAACCACTCCCGCTATGTGATCACTTGCCTCCAATTAGGCACCATGAAACCAACTTGTTGTACGATCCCTCTTAGGGTCCCCAAACTACTCTCTCTCCATCAATTTTGCCTCTTTGGCGGCACTCACAATTGACTTTAAAGAAGCCCCCTCTCTAGATGCTCTAAACACAGTCGATCTAATTGAGAAAGTTAGCCCCCTCGCAATTCTAGGGATCTTCCTGTGTTATGTAATAATGGCCAAAGCATACCTAGACACTGTCAAAAACGCACCTAAAAGATAAGTCGTCTTGTCTCGAATTCTCTAACCTCAAGTGACTCTCCTCTCTCACGCTTAAAGGGATAAAACGATCATGGAAGACACTAGAAAACTTCTCCCAAGTCACTGGAGGAGATCCAACTGGCAAAGGAACTGAATAAGTCCTCCACTACTCCCTCGCTGGCCTAGAAGCTAGAGTGTAGCATATCGAACCCCATGTGTCTTAGCTAATCAAACCACCTCGAGCAACTCTCAACACATACTCAGAAACTCTTTGGCGTCCTCACTCTTTTCACCCTGAAACTGAGGTCGGTCCATCTTTCAAAATCTCTCATACTGATGTGAGATCAAAATACACATTTTTTATCATTATTTACCTCACATTTATCATTTATATTTTTCCGTTTCGAGCATAAATTTTATGTGTTGTTCTAAAATGTGTATTTTATTTGTAGGATTAAATTGGTGAGAAAATTGAAGAAGTTTGAAACTAAAACGAATT
The DNA here is from genome assembly GCA_027789145.1 of Solanum arcanum. Lineage (NCBI taxonomy): Eukaryota > Viridiplantae > Streptophyta > Magnoliopsida > Solanales > Solanaceae > Solanum > Solanum arcanum. Next base: position 57,023,749 of record CM050941.1, read on the forward strand.
AATAATTGAAAGTTGAAAAAGAAAATCAAGCAGACAACTTAATGAATTAAATTTAATTAAATAATATATAAACATAAAGTGCACATTACAACATAAAAATTTCTTCTTGAATTGGGAAACTTGCTGCCTGGCAGCAAGTTGAAGACAAGAGAACTTTTGAGGCGGCAGTACTTTCACGAATAGCTCACGCGGCGGAAAAAAAATGGAATTCAATTCCTTTTGGTTTTTAATTCCTAATTTAAAGTGTTCTCAATTATTTTATTAAGGATTTTTTTATTTATAAATAGTCCATAAAATTATTATTTTGGGAAAGGAGGTCAAGAATCAAGAAACAACACACGGTATAAATTTTTTTCTAGCTTTGAAACATTGTACGAGTTGTCGTAAAGGTCGGAGAATTATGTTTTATTTTTTTTTTGCTTTATTATTTATTTGTATTCGTGATTAATAGAAGATTTTTTATCTATTATTCTTAACTTTTTATCATCAACACTTTATTTATTTTAATACATTTTGATTGTGTTTTTTAGATAATGAATAGCTAAATTTCATAACTAGAGTTGTGAGAACCATAAACGATTAACTAAGTATGAATAGTAGCTATGTAATTCTCAAAATAGGTTCTTGCATGTATAGATAATTCTTTCGTTTATAAGTGTTTTTAAAGAGTGCACGCGTTAGAAATAACCTTGTTGCTACTTGCCTGTCCAATGAGATAGTAATAAGAAAAAAATTTCAATATAGATCTAGTGTGATACTATCTAATACACTAATGTCGATTGGTGAGAAGTAATAAATAAGTCATACATCAATTATGAGGTAAAGAAAAGGGTTAGTAGTTTATACACACGTAGTCGGACCAAGGTACGGGGTGAAATTTTCTAGATGCCAGACCAAGGATTTAGAGATACATAACTTACCACTTGACATGCAAAACACTGGGAAAGAATTGCTATTGTTAGGAATACGGCTTTATGAGCTTATGAGAACACATTTCAGGTTATTTTTATTAATTTAGATATATATAAATATTTAGTTCAAAGCTATTTTTATTGCTTTTATTTTTATTTCAATATAAATCCCTCGATTTTTATATAACGACTATTGAGTTAAATATATGTTATTGATAATATTCTTTCATATTCTCTGTGGGATCAACCCCGAATCATAGTTGGGTAGATAAATTGCATACAATCGCTTATATTTTCTTTTAGGAAGTATATTTGAACAATAACAAGAATGGCGCCGCTGCCGGGGAATATGACTTAAAATTGTCTGTACTATTTATTTTAACTTGTAGTTTTTTTGTTTCTTCAGATTAGTTTTAAATTATTTATTATTATTATTATTATTATTATTATTATTATTATTATTATTATTATTATTATTATTATTATTATTATTATATTTCGTCTACTCTTCTTGAGATGTCATTTGAAAAAGTATGTAGTGAGGAGTGTCCTTTCAATTCTTGCCCAACTAATCTTATGTGTTCTTATAGGGTAAAAAAAATTTCTCAACTAGATAAGTTGTATGAGGACATGAAAGATTTGGTAACACTTTGCATTAAATCAATATGTAAGAGCCTTAGTGAGTATTTCTTGGAATTTGATCTCTATTATTCATATATTGAGTTGAGTGAAAAGATTAAATCATATAACACCCAACAATTTGGTAATAATATGTGTGAGGAAGAAAAAATAGTTCAAATAAATTTGAAGAGCTAAAAGTTGAGGGCCAATTGCTTGATCACACTTGTATTGATGTTGTCCCTGTTGAGGAGAGTGCACTAGAGTTATGCAATAAAGTAGATAATATTATTTTTAAAAACTCTAGTATGTGTAAATATGAGGTTGTAAATAATAAAACAATTCATGGGTTTGGACGCATTGGACCTCATTTCAACCACTTTTCCACATTATGTTTAGATGATGAGAAATTGTCTGACTCATCTGAGCCTATAGAAGAGTGTATGGAGGAGGAAAATTGTGTCGATATTCTTGAATATTGTTTCAACATCGAAAAATTACATTCCGCACTTAGAATCCAAGAAGTGCATAATGCAATATTTGTTCTTTGGGATCTTTATTTTTATACCACCACCCCTTGAGCTTAATAGAAAAATCTATGTGAAATTAGGGGTGCAATTCATATCTTCAAAGTGGAAGAAAAATAGTAAAATTGATAGTGTCGTGCCGCGACGTTAATTAAGCGCTTAATTGGAGGCAACCCAATTAGTAGCTTAACTGCTTTTTTTATTTTTTTTATTAGTAACACATTTTTTATCTTATTTTTGCAGATTAGGGAAAAGTCTCACTACCCGACCAAAAAAAAGGAAAGGAGCACATTTGAGCTTAAGTGTGGGATGACGACCCTTGATATAAACTTAGAGAACATGCTACTAGCTAGGCCTAAAGGCTTCAGAAAGTTTTCCTAACCCTTGTTTTATATTTTATTTATTGCTTTAGGGACATAACATCTTTTTAAGTATGGGTGGATGAATGAATCCCTAATTTTACTATTTTATTGAGTCTTTTTTTTAAGGATGGGTTCATTGGCTTTTATTTTCAATTCTTTTCCTGAGAATAATCTCATTTGAACCGAGTTTTTTTTTAGGAATAAATTTTATTGCTTTTAGTATTATTATTTTTTTGGAGAGAAAAGAAAATACTCTTTTGAAGTATGTGATACTTACTATTTCAACCTATTTTTAACGAGTACTTCTTGTTAATGCTCGATTGCTAGTGAAATTGCAAACCTTTTGACACCTAGGTTAATGAGTGTAACTTAGTATGTAGCTTTTTTATTTTGTTGTTTGTTATGATCATGTCTCTCTTAGAAATAGAATTGATTCATCTTGGTTGATACTTGTGCCACGTGTCGTGAGATTTTGTTTGTTCCATATTTTGCATCTTAGTCTAGAACTTGCCCTGCATGTTATTGAAGCAAAATAAAAAGTGTTGCTTTGCTTAGGAGATGATGTTAGGCTTTTGTTGATTTGTCTTGTAAATTTTATCCCTTTTGAGATATTTAATCATTAGTTATCTCTTTTGAGCTTGTAGCCTTTTGTTGGTAGCCATATTTTACCCTAACCTATTTTGTTGAATCCCTAGTTTTTGCACTTTGCTTCCTTGAGCATTATAACATAGACTTATTCTAATTTTCAGTTTTGAAAAAAAAAAGGTATGAATGAGTGAAAAAGTAATCAATCATAGCTACAAAGTGCTTAGAAGTTATCTTTGAAAGATGTGACATAAAAAAATGTGAGATAAAAAAAGAAGAAAAAAGAAAAAAAATTATCTTGATGATGACCCTGATCCTTCCAAGGATAATATGCAACTTAACTCATGTAAAATACGTAAATTGAGAGTGACTATTATGAAAGAAAAAAATAGGAAAAAAGTTGATTGAAACATTCTTGAGATGATGAGAGTTGTGAAATTCTTTTGAAGAGAGGTTTGAAAATAAAGAGAAGAAAATATTGGGTGATGAAATCTAAAACAAGTAAAGTGCTAAAGTAAGTGTAAATCAATATTATATAGTTTTCCTACCCGTCCCCTAGCCAATATTACAACCTGTTAAAGTCCTATTTGATTCAATTCAAGCATGCTTAATCAGTGGAGATTCACATAATAGGCAAGCATATGGTTCTTTGTACATACATGTGAATTTTATTTGTGAGTGTGAGAGTTGTTCTGGATATGAAGTCCATAATTTATTTTCAATCTTTTGAATTGAGGGTGTGGACAATTTCTTCTTATCAGTGCACCTGTTTCATGATTGATAGGTGATTTTATCAACTCTCTTTGATGAGAGTAGGTGAACAAGCTTAGATTGAATGATTGGGAAGTCTACTTGATGTTTTTAAATTGGTATATGGCCTAATTGTTTTTATTGACCAAAGTGATTACATTGCCAGTAGGATTTTTTTTAGATGAGGGTTAATGTTTGCTCGAGGATCAACAAAAGTTTTAAGTGTGGGGTATTGATGTGAGACCAAAATACACATGTTTTATCATTATTTAGCTCACATTTATTATTTATATTTATCCATTTTGAGCATAAATTTTATGTATTGTGCTTAATTGTATATTTTATTTGCAGAATTAAATTTGTGTGAGAATAAAAAAGTTTGGAACTAAAATAATTTAATGATGGACCGTGAAGAAGAAAATCAAACAGACAGATTGGTGAATTAAATTTAATATAATAATATATAAACATAAAGTGCACATTGCAACATAAAAATTTCATCTTTGAATTGGGAAACTTGCTCCCACGTGGCAGCAAGTGAAGACGAGAACTTTTTGAGGTGACAATACTTTCACAGACAGCTCACGCGGCGGGAAAAAAGGAATTCAATTCCTTTTGGTTTGAATTTCGAATTTAAATTGGACTCAATTATTTTATTTAGGGTTTTCTTTATTTATAAATAGTCCATAAAATTATTTTTTGGGGAAGGAGGCCAAGAATCAAGAAACAAGACACAATAGAAATTTTCTTCTAGATTTGGAACATTGGAAGAGCTGCCGTGAAGGCCGGAAAATTGTGGTTTATTCTTTCTTCTCCTTTATTATTTATTTTTATTCGTGATTAATAAAAAATAGTTTAGCTATTGTTCTTAAATTTTTATCATTAACACATGTATATTTATTTTAATAAATTTTGATTGTGTGTTTGATATAATGAGTAGCTAAATTTCATAACTAGGGTTGTGAGAACCATAAACGATTAACAAAGTACGAATAGTAACTAAGCAATTCTCAAATAGGTTCTTGCATGTATTGATAATTCTTTCGTATAGACGTCTTTTTAATGAGTGCATGTGCTAGAACTAGCCTTGTTGCTAGTTGCCGGACGAATCTTTTTATAAAATAAATTGAATATTTAAACTTTTATGTTTTATAAATTTGAAATGTGTTTTGTCGAAAAAAGAATTTTATATAAATATATTGTAATTTAAGTTCTTAAATACATTATGCGTGGGTGATTTTTAATAAACCAAGAAAGGTTGTAATTTTTTTTGAAAAATCTCACCTATTAAGTTTTTTAATTTATTTTATTTACTTGGCATTAATTTTTTTAAAAAAAATTATATTTTTTGTTTGTGTAACATCTCGTATTCTAGACAAATTAAAATTAAGTTAAGAAAATCAAGGAGCAACAAATTTGGAAAAAATGGGAAAATCTGGAAAATTTCCAAATTCCAAAAGTGGATTTTGGCCATTTTCGAACAATCATAACTTTCATCTCAGGAGGATTTTGGGTGAGTTCTTTATATGGATGGAAAGCTCTTTGGAGGATCTTACCAATGACGTCAAGTTTGCAAATTTCCGAGGTTTTATGAGTGAGATATGACCTTCGGAAGATGGGCTATTGAGCAAGAAAGTTCAAAAACCGGATTTAGAAAGGGTGTTTTCGTCTTTCCCTAAGTCAATTAATTATTTCATTTTGGAGTAATATGTTGGGGTCTAAACAGACCCCATTCAATTTACGCACTTAGACAAAAAGACTAGGATTTTGAAAGCAAGAAGAAGTGATGAGAAGGAAGAAGAAGACGCGAGAACACTAAGTTTAGCTTCGTGGATTTTCGTCGTGGGTGATCCCTAATAAAGTATGTGGGCTCTTTTGTGTTGGGTTACTTCACCCACACGCCAATTTAATTCAAATCAATCAAGTTCATGAATTAACTCATGTTAGAGGTTGGGATCTTGAAAGAAAGTTTGACGTTCTTGTCGATTGGATTATTGTTGACCGCTGTTAGTTGTAATCCATGTTTTAGGACTGTTTTCGGGTATCAATCATTGGGTAGTAATTCAATTAGGGATCCTAAGTGTTTGGGGTGGGATCCATGGGAGTTTGGGAAGGTTTAGAGATGAAAAACGAAGAAGAAAGTTGAAAAAATCCGTTGGGGGAATGATGGGGCGTCGCGCCTCCAAAGCCCCTCAAAACAGAGTCTATGGACTTCCCCGTCTCTCATAGCGCCAGGACCCCCTGGAGATCTCGTTCCTCCCTATCTTTTTGTACTAGTTCCTAAGTGATGTATCCCTCATTCCTAGTTGTTTCCAACACTCTAAGGTACATCTAAACATCATGAAATCATTCATAAGCATGAGATCATGATCCTTGAATCCATAATTCAATTCAAGGAATGTTAGGTCAAAGTCAAAGAATTTAAGAGCCAAGTCTAGAAGTTAAGAACGAAGCCAAGGTAAGGTTTTTTCTTAAAGTCTTTCACTTTGTTTTATAGACTTAAAGTTCAAGTTAAGTAAAGAGTTGAATTCATTTCTCAAAAGCTATAGGGGAACTAAATATTTCCTAAGAGTTAAAGTATCAAGTTAAGTAAAGAACAAGAGTGGAGTTCATTTCTCAAAAGCTATAAGGGAACAAAGTATCCTAAGAATTCAAGTTTCAAGTTAAGTAAAGAGCAAGAGTTGAGTTCATTTCTCAAAATTAATAAGGGAAATAAGTAGTCCCTAGAGGTCTACAAATATTTCACATTAGAATAAAGAGAGGAACTAAAAGTTCCAAAAGAGTTTTGAACTAAAAGGGGATCATTGACTCCAAAAGGAAGTTTTTAAAGTTAATAGGTTCAGAAAATTATCTCAACCCAAAGGAAGGACGTTTTATTAAAAGCATGAGCTGAAGTACATTTTTGGAGTAGTATTGAGCACCGATGTGGGGACAAGAGTTCATATTAACTCAAGTCTCCATTTAAACCATGTAGACAACATGGGAATTGACATGTCATACTTTTTAGATGATCATGTAAGGAGAGCTAGTGGATCCACTAAGTTGAGTAAGGTCCTATACCGATGGCAAGCTGTAGGATAGTCCTCTTGCAACATGAGGTAAGACGTTGTATCATCACTTAGACTCTTAGTGATGATTGTTAGTTTGAGAAACTTCCATAGAGACGATATTACTTTCTTATATAAATAAAATTGAGTTTGTTATTGCATTTTCTTTAACTAACTAAGTTGTTTTCACTGTTTTATGAGTTATATATATATATATATATATATATATATATATAAACTTAAGTCATTGTTTACCTCTCCAACTCGCATACTCGTATATTGTATATACTGATGTCAGTTGGCCTGCATCGTTTTATGATGCAGATGCAGGTACCCAGGTCTGCACGCAGTGCTTCGTTGATTCCAGATTGAGCTTCAGAGTTTCTGGTGAGCCTTCTTGCATTCTGGAGGACATCCTTTTTTACTTCTATATTAGCTTAGATTTTTTAGAATGTTGTGAGGTCTTTCCCAGCATCCCTCTCTAGATAATTTAGAGGCTTCATATGTTATAGTATTTCGAGTTGTTTTTAGTTATTAAGACTCATGTGCCTTTTTGGAAAAATTTATGACATGACATATTTCCCTTTTATTATGTTTTACTCGTGTCAAAGTTGAGGTTTGTCTTCCGAGTTTTTCGGACCAAGGGTTTGCTTTAGGGACAACAATGACCTTCGAGTGCCAGTCCCGCCCTAGGTGTAGGCTCGGGGCCTGACATTTTATTTTTAAAGAAAAATCTATTTAAGTTGACAAAAGATAAATATGTTATATTATTATTATTATTTTTCAGTTGAAAAACAAAATATTGGATTTAGTGTGAAATAATTAAACAACCAACTCACAAGATTAGAACATAAAATTTATACTTTGTTAAGTAGTTTAATTATGAAGTAATTTTTGCAATAAACAAAAAATTAATGAATAAAAGGCAAAGTTAATAAACGATATGATATAAGCGTTTCACAGTCAAAAGTACACATTTACTCCCTTTTCCTTACTGTAATATTGCAATAAACAATTAATCAAATAAATCACAATTCTATTTCATCAAGCATATAGATAACCATATGAAAATAAGAACTTACACACTTCATTAAAATGAACTCAACTTAAATTCTTCCGTTTCTTTTGTAATATAATAAGACATACTATAAATTTATTACTATTAATTTATGGTAGTAAAATAAAGATTGACATCTTAGTTCATATTCATACTTAGTAATGATGCCAACAAAGATTACAAAGAACATTCTCACGAGCTGATGATTTATCATATGATGGATAATAGTAAAAAACACGCCTGATGTACTCAACTGGCATAACTCGAGTTGTGAAAGGATGATAAATAATCGGTGCGTTTCCACCACCATGTGGAATAACATGTGGGTGAATGAAGCGAGATTGAAGTATGGAGGGCGAAGCAATGACTTACTATTAATTCTATGATAACTCCTAAAAACATTCACAATTAGCACAAATAAATTCATCTTTAGTTCCATCATCACCCTTCTTCACAAATTCACGACATCCATCAACCGAATAGTAACCAAACTTAGTAGCATGATTTTTTAGACATGTACCATATTTTATCGTCATACCACCATTTGGATTTGAGCTTGAGTTTCTTGCCGGTTGTGGTTTTTTTTGTTGCTAAAGACTTAAGGGGGAAGTTTTTATTTTTGCCATTTGGTTTGATTTCAACCAGTCTTTAATATTGTGAATTTTTTAGTTTAATTTTCAACAGATAATTTATTTTCTATTGACATAATTTATGATGAGATTATCTATAGTAAAGTTAATTTACTTAAGTGATATTGCATTAAAAACACCTTTAGCACAATGTTTGAATATATATAGTTATAATAATGATTTAAATAATTGTGTGTGTGGATCATGTGTACCAATTTCGTGTACCTATGGGTGAGTTTCTAATAATGGATCGTGTGTATCAATTTTGTGATTGTCTTGATGGTAGGGGGACATCCTTGGTTAGACTTGTTCATTCCAGTTATTAAAGATTTGTTGTTGTTGGGATAGTTGAAGTATACTTGTTTATGAGTGTTTATAAGAGATCTACCATGAAAAATTTACAGGTTTTTCAATAGACATAAGATTTATCTAATCCTCGGTATCATGTATTGAATATGTGCGGTTAAATGTGAGGACCATTGAGTCCAGTTTTTTCATTCTTGAGGTTTATCTATATTGGCTACTAATCTAGAATTTTGATCTTGTTGTTAGAGGTTATGTATGATCGAGTGTATCACTCGATGATGATTACTTAATCATTTCAATCTTTGGATCAGATGAGTTTGTTTCTCCTACATGTTTACTTGATGTTTAAGAATCACATTTTATTGTAGATTATGCTCGAGGAAATATTTTATGTGAGAGAAAAATCTTAATAAGAAAGGTTTGTGTATTAAAAGTGTGTGGTGGTTGGTTTAGGTTCACTTCATATTGTAACCAATATTGATTTAAAATTTTACCATGATTATGTGAAAAAAATTGTCTTGATTATTGTGTCAATGCCTTGAGAATATGTTGCAGACATGTGTACAATTAACTTTTACTAGATATTGAAAATATTTTATGTTGTCAGTTGAGTTTACATATAATAATAGCTATCACTGGAGTATCGAAATGACCCCATTTGATACATTATATGAGAGGATGTGTAGGTCTTCAATTGGTTGGTTTGGTACATTTAAGGTGAGGCCTTGGGAACTAATATTTTTGAAAGAATCGTTAAGACAGCTACCCTTCCTACTTTCGCATTTCTTTTGATCGTTCAAGGAATAACGATGGGTAAATTGATATCTATTGTATCAACTCGTTAAGATTTCTTAAGAACTATAACTATTTGGACTAGAACTAGAACTATTTGGACTCTTTCCCTAAATTTTACAATGGGTATTTTGAACTATTAGACAATTATGAAACTTATGTGTAGTCTCTGTAACATTTTTAGTTGGTGTTTAAGAAAAATAACATTAAAATTAGTAATTGACCACTTTTATCATATTTATAATTAGTCATATACTATGTAAGGTTAATATTATTAGGTTATACCATAAACTTCTCACAACTCTTCGTTTTGGTTCTCAACGCCATGGACAAAGATCGACAGAAAATTTAAGGTAGAAACTTCATTCAATTCTCAATTTTATTGTATAAATGATGGATGGTTTGACGGGTATTGATTGTTGTTAATATTATTTTATTATTTTAAAAAACGATGAAGTTAAAAGTGTGGAAATTATAATTTAAAGAAAAAGTGAGGAAGGCCTAATGATGACTTTCAGATTTTGGGAAATGATATTTAATAAGTTTTGAGCTTTCACATTATGCTTGTAGTTTGTAAGTAGGGCTTAAATTCGGTTGTTCTCGCACCTAGGGAGTTATGTGTGGGTGTCACTCACGACTCGTTTTTTGTCGTGATAGTTAATTCCTCCATCTTAACATCCCTTTGGGTTACGGTGTGTTAGATACACAAACATATTATCAAATGGTATATATATATATATATATATATATATATATATATATATATATATACACATACATATCTATATATATATATATATATAGATATGTATGTATATATATATATATATATAGATATGTATGTATATATATATATATATATATATATATATATATATATGTATGTATATATATATATATATATATATATATATATATATATATATATATATATATATATATATATATATATATATATATATATATATATATATATATATATATATATATATATATATAGCAAAACTTCAAATTGGAAAATATGAAATAGAGACTTTAGCATTAATAGATTCAGGATGTACCAAAGGTATTTTAAATAAAAAAATTGTACCTCCAGAATTAATAAAGACTTTAGAAACACCACTTCCAGCTATGCAAATGGATGGAACACATAATATATATAGATACTACATACATAAAGCACAAATAAGTTTTTAAATACTTGTTCAGAATTCTATAAACCTACCTATAAGATGGATAAAATATGGGTAAGAGATTTAGATATATGAGTAGACTTTGTGTTAGGACTAGATTTTATACTATGCAATAAAGGAGGAACATTAATAACGAAAGATGAGATACTTTTCATGAAAAATATTACTTATACTTCGGTTTTAACTAATAAAATTGACACTAAAGTAAGAAATAAAGAAAAATATTGTGATAATTATGAAAATAATATAGAATGTACTAAAACGGGATGTAATACATTATACGAGAATATATTAGAGATAGATAAAGAAGATGAAATAGTTAATAAAAACTATGTTTTAATAGAAATGGAAACAGAGTTATATAATTTTAAGACATGAATTCAAAAAATAGGACAAATAAAAAATCTACAAGATCTAGATAATGTAGTAAATTTTTAGATCAAATAGAAATAATAGGAGAAAAGCCTCTAAAGTATGGGGAAAATAATCATGAAGTATGTAAGCTAGGCATAATAAATCCAGAATATATAATAAAAACAGCCTCAATAGAAGTTACAAATCAGGATCTAGAAGATTTTAGAATACAAATTAAACAACTATTCGAATTAGGAGTAATAAGAAGATCTACTTCAAAACATAGATTAGCAACATTTATGGTAAGAAATCATAGTGAAATAATTAGAGGAAAAGCTAGAATGTTTATAAATTACAAAAGACTAAATGATAATACTAGAACAGACGGTTATAAATTACCAGATAAAACAGAATTAATAAATAGAATTCAAGGAAAAATAATTTTTAGTAAATTCGACTGTAAATCAGGATACTGGCAAATAAAATGCATCCAGACAGTATAGAATGGACAACTTTTAACTGCCCTGAAGGACATTTTGAATGGTTAGTCATGTCAATTGGGTTAAAAACAGCACCTCCAATTTTTCAAAGAAAAATGGATAAAATATTTGGAGAATATAAAAAATTTGTTTTAGTATATGTAGATGATATTTTAGTATTTAGTAAAAATATTAAAGAACACTTAGGGCATTTACAAACAGTTTTTAGATTATTTGTTAATAATGGATTAATAATTAGCTAGAAGAAAATAGAATTATGTAAAAATTATATAAACATTTTAGGAATTACTTTAGGAGAAGGAAAGGTTAAACTACAACTTCATATAGCTAAAAAAGCTCTGGACATGCCAGATAAATTAAATAATCTAAAAGATTTACAAAAATTCTTAGGTATAATTAATTATGCAAGACCTTTTTTTAAAGATTTAGGAAAAATGGCAGGACCATTATACTCTAATACAGGAACTAAAGGACAAAGAAATTTCAATATGGAAGACATAAAATTAATACAAAAGATAAAAGAAAAAATAAAAAATATTCCCGATCTTAATATGACATTAGAATCAGACTATTTAATAATAGAAACAGATGGAAGTTTTGAAGGATGGGATGCAATATTAAAATCAAGACCACATAAATATAGTTCTAAACAGGAAGAAAAAATATGTGCTTATCAAAGTGGAAAATTCAAAGAAAAGGGTAATAAAGCTAGTATAGATGTTGAAATTTTAGCTGTAATATATGGTTTAAATAGTTTTAGAATTTATATTCTAAATAAACCAGAAGTATTAATAAGAACAGATTGTGAAGCCATAGTAAAATTTCATCAAAAAATTAATGATAAAACTAGTAGTAGAAGAAGATGGCTAAATTTTTTAGATACTATATAAATTTATCATTCTATAATTTTTGAACACATCAAGGGAAATGATAATAGTATTGCGGATCAGCTAAGTAGATTATTGATCAAAGTTTAAATTTTAAAGAATGAGACCTCTACTATCAGACAAAGGTAAAAGAGTTCATCTTCAACCGCAGGTTTGGGAGACTCTTACAAGCAGACAATGTTAGCAAATTTACATTTTAAACCTCTAGACAAAATAGATGATGTTAGGATAGAAAGACTACAGTTCGGACAACAAAATTTAATAGCATACGAGCCGTCTAACTGGACATTTAGACATTTATCTAACTGTCAATTAGACAAACAGCAAACATGCCTCATAGACAATATATGGATAGCTCATAATCAAAAAGACACTAAATATGTAATTGCAGTTTTAAATGCATTAGGATATTATTTTACCAGTAAAAATAAAGAAAATAGATTTAAATATTATGTAGTAATTCATGGTAAAACAAATGGTGTTTTTCAAACATGGATAGAAGTTTTAGACTCTATTAAAGTTTTTAAAAAACCTCTTTTTAATGGTTTTAATTATTTTAAAGAATCATTAGACTATGCTAGAGGAATATTAGGGCCAAATTACTATATTTCTCCAACCATTACACAAAACCCAAATAAAACCCCACAATACAACATCCAGAAAGATACAGATAAAATAATATTTTGTGATCATTGCTCATCAATGACCGAAGCATTCAAAAGACTAAATTTGAGAAATGAAGCCCTAATGCAAGAAAATGTCAAGCTCAGAGAAAGACTCCAAAAAATGGAAAGCAAAGGTAATACTAGACAAGATGTGCAAACTCAGACAGATATATAGGGTTTTCCATCCCAAATAAAAATGGATAAGATGGGTGTGCATTCCCCATTGAATGCTAAGAAATCCACTGTATCGGATGAAGATACAGCTAGTCCGGTTCAAACGGTAGCCGATAAAGACTTCTCAATTCCGTTGATGGCTGTCACTTTGCCAAAAAGTGAAAAAGATGAAGGTTCATCTTCTAGAAGAAGGTTACCACTTTCATTTAACCAGACTATTAGACAAAAAATTTAAAAATTCCAAAAAAATAAAGATCTAGAATCCCATATAACCCAAAACGTACAAAAATTACTTAAACAAAAAAAAAAGAAAAAGATAAACATATAAACCCAAGCCCAATACAAAGCCCAAGACAAGATTCTGTTTCAAGCCCAAATAACTCAGATAATATTTCAGACTCAATGCAATTTGCTCAAGACCCAAATGATGATGACTCCGGCATGAGTTTTGATTCAATTGCATTACATAATTTAGAAACTTAAAATATATATATATATATATATATATATATATATATATATATATATATATATATATATATATATATATATATATATATATATATATATATATATATATATATATATATATATATATATATATATATATATATATATTATTATTATTATTATTATTATTATAGTTTTAAAGAGGAATGCCTCTTTTGTCAAAAAATGTGAGCCCCACTTTACTCACTACCACACATGTGGAAAGACTATTGGGACGCATCTTTATAGGTAAGAGATAAGAGATAAGTATTGACAGACAGATATTAGACTACAAAGACAATAATGCAAGAAAAGGAATATTATTCTATATGACGATGGGGCCCAGATGTGTACCCGGCTGAGATGATAAGATTCATTTTTTCATTTGAAATCCAAAGTTTGAAGTCCGAAGACCTCTATAAAATCAAGTATCATCAAGACAAGAAAATGCAGAAGGTGAAAAAAGGCTAAGACAACCACAACAAAAACTCTCTTAAAATCCTCAAAAGAACCCCTTTTCTCTTTAAAATTATCTTCTAAAAGATTGTAGTTACGATTTCAGTTCTTTATTCTAAATGTTTGTTTTATAAGTTTGGAGGCTTTCCGGGTTTCCCGAAAGGGAAACTTCACTCTGTTCTAAATAATGTAAGTCTTCATATTTAAGTTTCTAGTAAACTTCCCATATATGTAAATTATGTGTGTTTATAAAATGTTAATTATTTGATAAAATTAATGTAAATTTATGAATTAATGAATATCATCATGAATCTATATTACTTAGTATATGGTTAGTCTCTTAGCTTCTTAAAAGTATCGATGGATTAACCTGTAAATTCCTAGGACATTGTCAGGTTAAATGTTCTGAGAAAAGAACTATGAATAACCAAATCCGGGGTGTGGTTAAAGAAGATTACTCTTAAGAACAAAGGCTAAGAGAAAGAGATGAACAGTAATACTAGATTCATGAATGGACAGAGTCCATAAAAAAAAGAAGTTAAAACTAGAACCTAATATGATAATTACATAATAGAACAAGAGAATGAAGGAGTACTGAGTAGGATTGTACAGCATTAAAAGTTTAACAAATTTATTTAAAAAACACCAATTTTATTGAAATATCCACTTTTATCGAAAAATCAGCTTATTTCCCTTTTTTTTATGGATTCTGTCCATTCATGAATCTAGTATTACTGTTCATCTCTTTCTCTTAGCCTTTGTTCTTAAGAGTAATCTTCTTTAACCACACCCCGGATTTGGTTATTCATAGTTCTTTTCTCAGAACATTTAACTTGACAATGTCCTAAGAATTTACAGGTTAATCCATCGATACTTTTAAGAAGCTAAGAGACTAACCATATACTAAGTAATATAGATTCATGATGATATTCATAAATTCATAAATTTACATGAGTTTTATCAAATTATTAACATTTTATAAACACACATAATTTAAATATATGGGAAGTTTACTAGAAACTTAAATTCGAAGACTTACATTATTTAGAACAGAGTGAAGTTTCCCTTTCGGAAAACCCGGAAAGCTTCCAAACTTTTAAAACAAACTTTTAGAATAAAGAATTGAAATCTTTATTACAATCTTTTAGAAGATAATTTTAAAGAGAAAAGGGGTTCTTTTGAGGATTTTGAGAGAGTTTTTGTTGTGGTTGTCTTAGCCTTTTTTCTCCTTCTGCCTTTTCTTGTCTTAATGATACTTGCTTTTATAGAGGTCTTCGGACTTCAAACTTCGAATTTCAAATGAAAAAAGGAATCTTATCATCTCAGCCGGGTACACATTTGGGCCCCATCAACATATGAAATAATGTTCCTTTTCTTGCATTATGGTCCTTGTAGTCTAATATCTGTCTGTCAATACAATAGTTATCTCTTATCTCTTACCTATAAAGACGCGTCCCAACAGTTTTTCCACATTTGTGGTAGTGAGTAAAGTGGGACTCACATTTTTTGACAATAGAGGCATTCCTCTTTAAAACTATATATATATATATATATATATATATATATATATATATATATATATATATATATATATATATATATATATATATATATATATATATATATATATATATATATTGAATCAAAACTCATACCAGAGTCATCATCATTTGGGTCTTGAGCAAATTGCATTGAGTCTGAAATATTATCTGAGTTATTTGGTCTTGAAACAGAATCTTGTCTTGGGATTTGTATTGGGCTTGGGTTTATATGTTTATCTTTTTCTTGTTTTTGTTTAAGCAATTTTTCTACGCTTTGGGTTATAAGGGATTATAGATCTTTATTTTTTTTTGGATTTTTTAATTTCTTGTCTAATAGTCTGGTTAAATGAAAGTGGTAACCTTCTTCTTGAAGATGAACCTTCATCTTTTTCACTTTCTGGCAAAGTGACAGCCATCAACGGTTTTGAGAAGTCTTTACCGGCTACCGTTTGAACCGGACTAGCTGTATCTTTATCTGATACAGTGGATTTCTTAGCATTCAGTGGGGAATGCACACCCATATCATCCATTTTTATTTGGGAAGGAAAACCCTGTATATCTGTCTGAGTTTGCACATCTTGTCTAGTATTACATTTGCTTTCCATTTTTTGGAGTCTTTCACTGAGCTTGGCATTTTCTTGCATTACGGCTTCATTTCTCTAATTTAGTCTTTTGAATGCTTCGGTCATTGATGAGCAATGATCACAGAATATTATTTTGTCTATATCTTTCTTGATGTTGTATTGTGGGGTTCTATTTGGGTTTTGTCTAAGGGCTGGAGAAATATAGTAATTTGGCCCTAATATTCCTCTAGCATAGTGTAAAAATTCTGTAAAATCATCAAAACCTTTAAGAAGAGGTTTTTGAAAATCTTTAATAGAGTCTAAAACTTCTATCCATGTTTGAAAAACACCATTTTTTTTACCATGAATTACTACATAATATTTAAATCTATTTTCTTTATTTTTATTGGTAAAATAATATCCTAAAGCATTTAAAACTGCAATTACATATTTAGTGTCTTTTTGATTATGAGCTATCCATATATTGTCTATGAGGCATGTTTACTGTTTGTCTAATTGACAGTTAGATAAATGTCTAAATGTCCAGTTAGACGGCTCGTATGCTATTAAATTTTGTTGTCCGAACTGTAGTCTTTCTATTCTAACATCATCTATTTTGTCTAGAGGTTTAAAATGTAAATTTGCTAACATTGTTTGTTTGTAAGAGTCTGCCAAACCTCAGGTTGAAGGTTGAACTCTTATACCTTTGTCTGATAGTAGAGGTCTCATTCTGTAAAATTTAAATTTTGATCAGTAATCTACTTAGCTGATCCGCAATACTATTATCATTTCCCTTGATGTGTTCAAAAATTATAGAATGATAAATTGATATAGTATCTAAAAAATTTAGCCATCTTCTTTTACTACTAGTTTTATCATTATTTTTTTGATGAAATTTTACTATGGCTTCACAATCTGTTCTTATTAATACTTCTGGTTTATTTAGAATATAAATCCTGAAACTATTTAAACCATATATTACAGCTAAAATTTCAACATCTATACTAGCTTTATTACCCTTTTCTTTGAATTTTCCACTTTGATAAGCACATATTTTTTCTTCATGTTTAGAACTATATTTATGTGGTCTTGATTTTAATATTGCACCCATCCTTCAAAACTTCCATCTGTTTCTATTATTAAATAGTCTTATTCTAATGGCATATTAAGATCGGGAATATTTTTTATTTTTTCTTTTATCTTTTCTACTAATTTTATGTCTTCCATATTGAAATTTCTTTGTCCTTTAGTTCCTGTCTTAGAGTATAATGGTCCTGCCATTTTTCTTAAATCTTTAATAAAAAGTCTTGCATAATTAATTATACCTAAGAATTTTTGTAACCCTTTAGATTATTTAATTTATCTGGCATGTCCAGATCTTTTTTAGCTATATGAAGTTGTAGTTTAACCTTTCCTTCTCCTAAAGTAATTCGTAAAAACTTTATATAATTTTTTCATAATTCTATTTTCTTCTTGCTAATTATTATTCCATTATTAACAAATAATCTAAAAACAGTTTGTAAATGCCCTAAGTGTTCTTTAATATTTTTACTAAATACTAGAATATTATCTACATATACTAAAACAAATTTTTTATATTCTCCAAATATTTTATCCATTTTTCTTTGGAAAATTGGAGGTGCTGTTTTTAACCCAAATGACATGACTAACCATTCAAAATGTCCTTCAGAGCAGGATAAAGCTGTCCATTATATACTGTCTGGATGCATTTTTATCTGCCAGTATCCTGATTAACAGTCGAATTTACTAAAAATTATTTTTCCTTGAATTCTATTCATTAATTCTATTTTATCTGGTAATTTATAACTGTCTGTTCTAGTATTGTCATTTAGTCTTTTGTAATTTATAACCATTCTAGCTTTTCCTTTAATTATTTCACTATGATTTCTTACCATAAATGCAGCTGATCTATGTTTTGAAGTAGATCTTCTTATCACTCCTAATTCTAATAGTTCTTTAATTTTTATTCTAAAATTTTCTAGATCCTGATTTGTAGCTTCTATTGAGGTTGTTTTTATTGGATATTCTGGGTTATTATGTCTAGCTTACATACTTCATGATTATTTTTCTAATACTTTAGAGGCTTTTCTCCTATTATTTCTATTTGATCTAAAAAATTTACTATATTATCTAAATCTTGTTAATTTTTATTTAACCTATTTTTTGAATTCCTGTCTTAAAATTATATAACTCTGTTTCCATTTCTATTAAAACATAGTTTTTATTAACTATTCATCTTCTTAATCTATCTCTAGTATATTCTCGTATAATGTATTAAATCCCGTTTTAGTACATTCTATATTATTTTCACAATTATCACAACATTTTTCTTTATGTCTTACTTTAGTGTCAACTTTATTAGTTAAAACCGAAGTATAAGTAATATTTTTCATGAAAAGTATCCCATCTTTCGTTATTAAAGTTCCTCCTTTATTGCATAGTATAAAATCTAGTCCTAACACAAAGTCTACTCTTATATATAAATCTCTTACACATATTTTATCCATCTTATAGGTAGGTTTATATAATTCTGAACAAGTATTTAAAAAACTTATTTGTGCTTTATGTATGTAGTATCTATATATATTATGTGTTTCATCCATTTGCATAGATGCAAGTGGTTTTTCTAAAGTCTTTATTAATTCTGGAGGTACAATTTTTTTATTTAAAATACTTTTGGTACATCTTGAATCTATTAATGCTTAAGCCTCTATTTCATATTTTCCAATTTGAAGTTTTGCTAATATTTTAACAGTATTTATATTTTTATCTTCGTTACATATTAAAGTATTAGATTCTTCATTCATTAATTCTTGATTATCTTGTTGTAGTTCCTGTTCAATATTTTTTCCTTTTTCTAATTTTACTATTCTTTCTTCTAATTCTTTGACTTTTACTTCTAATACTAATACCTTTAAATTTATTAGAGGTTCATTTGTATATACCTCTCTTCTTTTCTGAGTTATTACTCCTAATTGTGTTTCTATACAACTTATACATCCTTCTGTAAAGCATTTATTACATTTAGCTCTTTTATATTTACTTGGATACCATTTACACCAGTTACATGGATTACTATCTAATCCTATATCTTTTTCAAAATTATGTTCACATTCTATTATATTCATAAAATTAATTTTTAGGTCATCTATATTTAAATTTTCTACTCCCTCGATCAGTGAACTATTACGCACTCTTTCAAGGGTGGCTGCTTCTAGGCAAACCTCCAGGCTGTCTCTGCACCCCTACCTCCTTTATCACTGAGCGGTCATTTAGGGGCCTTAGCTGGTGATCTGGGTTGTTTCCCTCTCGACGATGAAGCTTATCCCCCATCATCTCACTAGCTGACCTTGACCCCTATTATTTTGAGGTCATATCTAGTATTCAGAGTTTGCCTCGATTTGGTACCTCTCTCGCGGGCCGCACCGAAACGTCTTAAGCAGGCAGCGACGTTCAGGAATGAATGTTATACTAAGCTATCCGCCATTTAATAAGGACAACACTTGCTTAGTCTTTTTCTAGCTTGATCGCGAAGCATGGTTTGGAAAGGTCAGCTGAAAGACGGTATATATCAACATTCAAACCTATTCCTTTGTGGCTGGCCCCAGTGCTTAACCCCAAGTTCCCTCCACATCCACATACATATGAAAAGTAAGCCAGTCGTATTAGCTCATCAACTCGCCTTAACGCACCCTCACTATATAGGTATATATATAGAGCTTTTACTTTTTCTCTAGGCAAGAATTAATGCTAGTGTAAATTTAATGGACATGAAAATCTTTTGTAATCTTAAGTATATGGTGGATTTTTTTTTTATTAAATAAGTAAGTAGTTAAATATTTTTTATTTCAACTTTTTAGAGTAAAATTTGTATTTGGAGATGAACGATGAAATTTTTTTTGAAGACTTTCAATAGATCACTTGGTTTGAATATGTAAATTTTCACCATGATAAAATTATTTCTTAATCTTATGAATCTCTTCCCTCATTTTTCTTTCTCTTACCCTGATGTAATTATGTTTATTTATTTAAAACAAACCAACATTTTTGGAGTGTAAAATAAAATTATTTCATAAATGTGAATATGTTTGATTTGATACATAATTTATGAAAATAAATGAGACTTTTAAATCTTGTCATCTTAAATCAATAATCTATACAGTCCCCTCCCCCCCCCCCCCCCTCTTAAATCGGTTATATCTGATACCATTACTTCCAAACAGATGAAAAATAGAACAAAAAAAAATATTAATTGGAATAGATCTAAGAAAATATAATAATTTTGATAATAGATAAAAAGTTTAAAAGTATTTTATGTTTTTTTTGGGCAAAGCCAACAACAATTCAACGATTCATTAAAATTTTCTAATAAAATTAACGTGTTGTTGTGTTTGTGCTGGTGCAACCAAATGACTGTAGACATCCAATCTACGATGGACATTCTGATGACAATGACAAAATTGACATTGAAAAATTTTATATTGCCAACGGGACTGCAAGGAGCAAAAGCTTGACAATCATCATTAGCATTAACACATGCTAAAATACAACGATTACACTCATCATAAATGACTAGACCTTTAGGCTTATAAATGATTTTAGCAGCTTGATTAGATCGAAGCATGTTAGCCATGATTATTTTTAATTTCTATAATTTGGGGAAGGATATGAGTACTAATTTTCTTTCGAAATAGGGTGTTGAACTTTGGAGAATTGATCCACTAAATAGAAGGTTCAAATATTAAAAATCTAATAAAAACTAAAATGATTAATTATAGGAAAAATTTACAAGTACCCCCTTAATCTATGCCCGAAATCCCAGAGACACACTTATATTATACTAAGGTCGTATTACCCCCATTGAACTTACTTTATAATTAATTTTCTGCTCCTTTTCGACCTACGTGGCACTAGCTTGAAAGAAAAAGTCAACCAGCATTGGGCCCACAAGATAGTGCCACGTAGGCCGAAAGGTGGTAAAAAATTATTAATAAAATAAGTTTAGGAAGGTAATAGGACCTTAGTATAGTATACGTGTGTCTCTGAGATTTCGGGCATAGGTTGAGGGGGTACTTACGCATTATCCCTTAATTATAGTAGATTATACGTTAAATTGAACTTAGAACTAAAGTTGATTTTGAAGAGAACATTATCTCATTTAAACTTTATTACAGTAATACAAAAAAAGACAGAAAGGTAAATTGGAGTTGCATTTTGCACCCTTTTTTTTAAAAAAAAATCTTGCAAAATAAGTTCACATGGGCAAAATTAAAATACAAACACTTAAAACACACATATAATTAAGAAATATTCAATAAAAAAATAGTGACTTTCTTCCAATGCAATTGGTGGGCGTTGTTTTAGCGTTATGAAACATTAAAAATATATATACAATAGTTTATGCATAAAACTTTAAAAGTATAAATTTATATCAAACTTATATTTAATTTTAGACTTCTTATTTAGACTTTAACAACATTATCATATGACTATTATAATATATCTAAAATTATTAAAATAATTAAATATCTCAAAAAACTAATTATCTTTAAAATTTGATATTCAGTCATTTACCTTAAAAAACCAAATCAAGGGGAAATTACTTACAAAAAATAAAATCAAACAAAAATCTCTTTATTAGAAATGTGAAGAAAAAGCAGTCCACCAAAACCAACAACAAGAAGCATTTTATTTTTTTTCCTGATGGAGTTTTTTTAAATTTATTTTTCAATATTGCCCCTGTGGATTTTTTTAAAAACGACAATAATATGTAAGAAAATAAAGAGGTTAGATTGCAAATCATAAAATATTATGATTAAATATATGATACTAGAAATAAACACATGCTAGGGCGTAAAATGCAATTGGCTCATTTGTTTTGAATATACTCATTTTCAAATTTAATTTCAAAATTAATTAGCTATCCATATATTAGATTCAATTAAGTAGATTTAACTACTATGACAAATAAATCTAACCTTATAATATGAATTATTAAGTCATTACATATTAGTTGATTAGAAAAATAAATACTCTAGCTGGTTTTATAAGAACTATCATAATTTGTATCCCAAATTTGAAGAATTATTTTTAGCAATTTGTCGATTAGTTAATAATGGACATATCTGTAGGTCTACTTTAGGCGGTAGGAGTGAATGTGAGTCTGATAAAATAGAAAAAATGAATTTGATTGAATTAGAATTATTTAAATTGAAATGAGCTAAAGATCAAGTCATAACTCAACTTGCTCAATTTTTATATGGTTAAATTATTTATTTGTTTTGTTATAATTTGTCTAAGAACCTAATAATTTCTATTTCTGTAAATGACTTTTCATGAAATTTTAAAAAATCTTCTAAAGAAGTTTTACATAAATCAATTTGAGTTGTGTATCATCAAAATGATTTGATCTAATGAAATAAGAAAATAAGATGGACGATCCAAATCTTAACATGTTAGTCAAGTCATGATTTTATGGACTTGGTCATTTATACATAATACATTTATGATCACAAGGTCTTCCACATTCTCTCGTTAAATGTTATTTAGCTATATCTATTATATAACTGTGTATGTACAAATCTAACAGGGTACATATGAGTTAAGTTGAATAATTTTGACTTAAATTTTATAAATAATTAATTCCAAAACCCAATAATTCGAATGGTCAATTGATTTTTGGCATCTCAAAATGGGAAGATTCAAATATTAAATTTGCATAATAAATTATATATAGAGTTTTAAGGAACGAAGCAACAATAAGTATATATATATATATATATATATTTATAAATATATATATATATAGATAGATAGATAGAGAGAGAGAGAGAGAGAAGTAAACTATTCTCTTTATCTTTTTTAATTTGTTCTAACTTTAATTTGACTTGAATTTTAAAAAGTTAAAAAATATTATTGACTTGCAATTTTAGATTATAGATATGTATAATGTCAATATGCTTTTTAATTTTATAATATTAATTATGTAATGTCACACAAAACATTTTCTATGAAAATTTCAATAATAATGGGAAGCAACATAGATGAAGGATGCAAGGATTCAAGGAGCAGCTCCAACCAAAATAAATAAATAAAGGATTCAAGGAGAATCAATTGATCTAAATTCACAACACTCATCAAGTACATTGCCATTATCAATCAACATAGTTATGTATACACTCAAAATATTTTACCCGTTCATAATTATTTATAATTTTTTTCTGTTTTACTTGTTCATTTTGATAAATTAAGAGACTATAATTTTTTTCCCTATCATACCCTCAATTAATTACTTTAAAAAAAAAGTACAACTTCTTGAAAATCTTAAACTTCTAAGACATAAGTGTCAAAAATACATCTAACCTATCCATTTTTTTTGAGTTTCATACCAAAACAATTGAGAGTGTGAGTTTCATACCTAAACTATCACTTATTAGTTTGAGAAACACAACTCTCTATTTTTAATACTATTATCATGGTGTCTGTAATACACCCTCCCTTTTATTTTAAAAGTTGCCACATCATCCCCCTGTTGTCACGAGCCAAAACGGGCCGTGAGTGGCACCCACATTTATCCTTTTATGTGAGAGGACCAACCAATCTAAACCCCAATCATTTACTAATAATAAACAGAAAATAATGCGGAAGACTTAAAACTGATTAACGAAATCAATTAACAACTTATAAAATTTATCAATTAATATCCCCAAAATCTGGAAGTCATCATCACAAGAACATCTATCCTCAAATTACTAATCTAAGAGTATCTAAGAAGCTAAAATACATAAAAAGCTAGTCCATGCCGGAACTTCAAGGCATCAAGATATGAAGAGGAAGATCCAGTCCAAGCTAGAAGCATTAGCTCACCCTGAAATCCGGAGTAATGAAGACGGGCTAGAGTTGCGGTTGAGTTGAAGACGACGGTATGTTTGCTGCACTTCACATATAACAAAGAAAGAAACATACAAGTAGGGGTCAGTACAAAACACAAGTACTGAGTAGGTATCATCGGCCAACTCAAAATAGAAAATAATATATATCAAGTAATAATATAAAATCTACTATATTACTCAACATGTAGCAACAACAAGTACTATAATCGTAAATAGGTACTGCCAAGTTCACACATGAGGACTCAAGCCTCAATACCATACTCATTTGGGAAATAGGTTCTTTTAATTCGAATTTATTAACTTAATTCCAAGATTCATTATCTTTATTCCTCTTGTGTCGGCACGTGACACTCCGCTCCCCTACTACTATGTGTCGGAACGTGACACTCCGATCCCCTAATTCTACGTGTCGGTTCGTGACACCCGATCTCCTAATTCTACGTGTCGGTTCGTGACACCCGATCCCCTAATTCTAAGTGTCGGTTCGTGACACCCGATCCACTAATCTTATTCTGTTAATCCATCAAGCCTTCTTTTAAACCAAGGCATCATCATTAACAAGGGGTTTTCAAGATTGGAGTTTTCAAGATTTGGGATTCAATAGCTTCATCATGCTTATTTCATCACAATTATATAATCATATTCATGCAAGCATACAATTAAGCATGTAGAAGACTTTACAATACAACCCAACACATATCATTCGCTATTAAGAGTTAACTACGAATAGTATAAAAACCATAACCTACCTCCACCGAAGATTCGTGATCAAGCAAGCAATTTCCTCAAGATCTTTGCTTTCCTCTTCGTTCCTCTCTCTCTCGATCGTTTCTCCCTCTCTTTCTGTTCTTTTCTTTCTCTTATTCAAACCCTCTTTATTTTACCCTAATTAGCATATAATTAAGTATGAAAGATCATGAATTTAACCCATTAATTAATTCAAGGTTATCTCTTTTAACCCTCAAGTAGTTAAATTATTTACGTTAACCCACTAAATTTATAATTATAGCAGGAATAGTCCAAAATGCCCCCTTAAAACATTTAAAGAAATCCGACTCAGCCTGGGATTACGCAGTCTGTGACGGGCCGTCGTGCCTGCGACGGTCCGTCCTGCTGGGTCGTCGCAGAGTTCAGAGACTACATTTCTGTGGAAGATGTGTGACGATCCGTCGTGCCCACGACGGTCCGTCCTGCCATTCCGTTACGAAGTTCAGAGAGTCGATTTCAGTACCCAAATTTCAGAATTCTAATTGTTTTAGAACGAGACCCCCACGACGGTTCGTCGTGGGATCCGTCGACTTAGCCAGTTTTTCCAGAAATAAAATCTGCTGCTCAAAACGACTAAACAGGTCGTTACAATAGATACCAATTTACCCATCTTTCGTCCTTGAACGATCATAAGAAGAAAACAAGGGTGAAAAGGAGTACCTGAATCGGTACACAGGTGTGGGTATCTTTCTTGCATATCTGCCTCCTTATCCCAAGTGGCTTCTTCGACCGGTCGATTCTTCCATTGAACTTTGATAGATGCAAACTCCCTTGACCTCAGCTTGCGGACTTCTCTATATAGAATATCAACAGGCTCCTCCTCATAAGACAAATTCTCATCAAGCAGAACTGAATCCCAACGAATAATGTAGTTTCCATCCCCATGGTATCTTTTCAATATAGACACATGAAATACCGGATGCACTCCGGACAGCCCTGGAGGCAAGGCTAACTCATAAGCCACCTCCCCTACTCGCTTAAGTACTTCGAAGGGACCAATATACCTTGGGCTTAGGATACCTCTTTTACCAAACCGCATCACCCCTTTCATGGGTGAAACCTTCAGCAAGACTTGCTCACCCTCCATAAAATCCATGTCTCTAATCTTTCGATCCGCATATTCTTTCTGCCTGCTTTGAGCCGCTAAAAGCTTTTCTTGAATAGATTTCACTTTCTTCAATGAATCCCTCAAAAGGTCAGTACTCCAAGGTCTAACCTCAAATGCATCAAACCAACCAATGGGAGACCTACATCTCCTCCCATACAATGCTTCGAATGGAGCCATATCAATACTTGAGTGATAACTATTGTTGTATGAGAACTTTGCTAAGGGTAAGAAGTTATCCCAATGACCACCAAAGTCTATCACACATGCACGAAGCATATCCTCCAACACTTGAATCATTTGCTCAGACTGACCATCGGTCTGAGGGTGAAATGCAGTACTAAGGTCCAACCTAGTACCTAATTCAGCATGCAATGTTCTCCAAAACATAGAAGTAAACTGCGTACCTCTATCTGATATGATGGAAAGTGGAACTCCATGCAATCAAACAATTTCTGAGATATAAATTTGGCTAACTTCTCTGCATTATAAGTCACCTTGATCGGAATGAAGTGAGCAGACTTAGTTAATCTGTCCACAATTACCCAAATATAGTCAAACTTCCCCAATGTCTTTGGAAGACCAACCACGAAGTCCATTGCAATTCTCTCCCACATCCATTCAGGAATGGGCATTCTCTGAAGTGTTCCTCCGGGCCTCTGGTGTTCATACTTTACTTGCTGACAATTTGGACATTTGGCAACAAAATCAACAATGTCGCGCTTCATCCTACTCCATCAAAAGTGTTGCTTTAGGTCACGGTACATCTTGGTTGCACCAGGATGTATAAAATATCCGGAACTATGAGCCTCTGTAAGAATACTGTGGATTACATCATCAACACGGGGCACGCATACCCTTCCCTTAATTCTCAAAACACCTTCCTCATACATTATTGCT
The DNA here is from genome assembly GCA_027789145.1 of Solanum arcanum. Classification (NCBI taxonomy): domain Eukaryota; kingdom Viridiplantae; phylum Streptophyta; class Magnoliopsida; order Solanales; family Solanaceae; genus Solanum; species Solanum arcanum. Next base: position 57,050,841 of record CM050941.1, read on the forward strand.
TCTTTAGCCTCTCCTCGCAACACCATATCCCGAACTCGGCTTAGTCTCTCATCATCAAACTGTTTTCCCTTGATCTTGTCAAGAAAAGAAGATCTCGCCTCCACACAAGCCAACAATCCTCCCTTCTAATTTACTTCTAACCTCATAAAGTCGTTAGCCAGGGTCTGAACCTCTCTAGCCAATGGACGTCTAGAAACTTGCAAGTGGGCTAGACTTCCCATGCTCCCTGCCTTTCTACTTAAGGCATCCGCCACAACATTAGCCTTTCCCGGATGATACAAGATAGTGATATTGTAGTCCTTCAGTAGTTCCATCCATCTCCTCTGTCTCAAATTCAAATCTTTTTGAGTAAAGACATACTGTAGGCTACGATGATCTGTGTACACTTCACACTTAACCCCATATAGATAGTGTCTCCATTGCTTTAAGGCGAACACTACCGCAGCCAATTCCAAATTATAGGTCGGATAATTACGTTCGTGCACCTTTAATTGCCTTGAAGCATAAGCAATTATGTTCTTCTCTTGCATTAGCACTGCACCCAAACCCGAATAGGATGCATCACAATAGATAATGAAATTCTTACCTTCCACTGGCAGGGTAAGGATTGGTGCAGTAGTCAACAAGGTCTTGAGTTTCTGAAAGCTTTCTTCACATTCGTCTGACCATACAAATGGAACATTCTGCTTAGTCAAGTTCGTCAATTGGTAAGCAATGGAAGAGAATCCCTTGACAAATCGACGGTAATAGCTAGCTAAACCAACAAAGCTCCTTATTTCTGACACATTAGTAGGTCTTACCCAATTCTTCACTGTCTCAATCTTAGAAGGATCCACCATCACCCCATCCTTAGAAACCACATGCCCCAAGAAGGACACTGCATCTAGCCAAAACTCACACTTGGAGAATTTGGCATAAAGCTTTTCCCCCTCAACATTTCCAATACAATTCTCAAGTGCTCCTCATGTTCCTTCTTGCTCTTTGAGTATACCAATATATCATCAATAAATACGATCACAGACAGATCCAGATATGGCTTAAAAATCCCGTTCATCAAGCTCATGAAAGCAGCAGAGGCATTCGTAAGACCAAAAGACATCACTACAAATTCGTAATGCCCATACCTGGTCCGAAAAGCAGTCTTTGGCACATCCGTTGCCCGTATTTTCAATTGATGATAACCAGATCTCAAGTCAATCTTAGAGAAGACACAAGCACCTTGTAACTGATCGAACAAGTCATCAATGCGAGGAATGGGATACTTGTTCTTAATAGTTACCTTGTTCAACTGCCGGTAGTCTATGCACATCCGAAAACTCCCATCCTTCTTCTTCACAAATAACATCGGAGAACCCCAAGGAGATGCACTTGGTCTTATGAAGCCTTTGCTCAACAACTCTTGAAGTTGGGCCTTTAACTCTCTCAACTCCACGGGAGCCATTCTATAAGAAGGTATAGAAATGGGGCGAGTACCCGGTTCAAGATCAATGCAGAAGTCAATATCTCTATCCGGTGGCATACCCGGAAGGTCTGCGGGAAACACATCTAAAAACTCACGAACTATCGAAACCGACTCAATTGGAGGTACTTGGGTAGTATCATCCCTGAGATGTGCCAAGAACGCTAAACAACCCTTACTCACCATTTTCGTAGCACGAAGAAAGGACATGATACAAACCGGATTGGAAGTGTAGTCACCCTCCCACACTAACGGATCTGTCCCAGACTTGGCTAACGTCACAGTTTTAGCATTACAATCCAAGATCGCAAAATTCGGAGAAAGCCAAGTCATACCCAGAATTATATCAAAATCAACCATTTCTAAGATAACCAAGTCTACATAAGTATTGCTCCCCACAAAAGTCACGGACTGCAGGACCTATATACTTTTTCAACTATCACAGACTCACCCACCGGAGTAGAAACACGAATAGGCATGTCAAGCAATTCACAATGTAAATTAAGACCATTAGCAAATGCGGAAGATACATATGAAAACGTAGAGCCAGGGTCAAATAATACAGAAGCCATACAATCACAAACCAAAAGATTACCTGTGATAACAACATCTGATGTCTCCGCTTCCGACCGCCCAGGGAAAGCGTAACAGTGGGCCCTATCACCAGTCTGTCCGTTGCCTCTAACAGGTTGCGCTGCAGTAGTTCCCATTTGTCCGTCACCCCGGCCGTTTTGATGACCACCATTACCTCAGCCACCACGTCCTCCAGAATAACGGCCTCTACCATGACCACTTCTACCTCTAGCTATTGGGGGTCTATAACTCTGTTTTGGACAATTCCTCCTAATATGTCAAGTCTCCCCACATCCATAACACTCTCTGGAGTCAAGCATAGGTCTCTCACAGAAGTGTTGGCCTGTCTGAGGTGGACCCCCAACTACAGTCTGTAGTGAAGACTGAATTGGTCGGACTGAGTAACCTCCTGAACCCTGTCCTCTAGAGTAAGAACCATTAAACTCACCTCCCTTTCGAAACCTTTTTGATGTCGATGCCATGGTGAAGTCATCTGGCTTCACTCCTTCCACCTCTATCACGAAGTCTACCACTTCTTGAAAGGATTTTGCCGTAGCCGCTACCTGTAAGGCTGAAATCCTTAATTCTGACCTCAACCCCTTCACAAAACGGTGAATCCGCTCTTGTGGACTGAAACAAAGTTGGGTGGCATACCTGGATAATGCACGAAACTTAGCCTCATAGGCAGTAACCGACATCCTACCTTGCTCTAGGCTCAAGAACTCATCTCTTTTCCTATCCCTCAAAGTCCGGGGGATATACTTCTCCATAAACAAGCTAGAGAATGATGCCCAACTCATAGGTGGTGCCTCTGTTGGTTGACACTCAACATGTGACCGCCACCACATTTTGGCGTTCCCTTGAAACTGATAAGTCACAAACTCAACACCAAACCGTTCTACTATACCCATCTTGTGTAGTAGCTCATGGCGATACCAACCGAAAATCGTAGGCATCCTCAGATTCAGCACCCTTGAAGACTGGAGGTTTCAATTTCAAGAACTTACTGAAAAGTTCATGCTGGTCATTTGTCATTATAGGCCCTGTAGTCAGACGAGGAAACGTGCCTATTTCCAATGGGGCATCCATGCGGGGAGCCACAGTAGCCGCATGTTGTACCTCCGGAGCCTGAGGTGCTGGTGTAGAAAACACTGGAGGCGGTTGGCCTTGATCAGATAACCCGCTAAGATAAGCAAGAACCTGATTGATCATCTCTGGGGTAGGTTGGGGTGGTAATTCCTTATTCTGTACTTGTTCATTTTCCCCATCCCCCCCTTCTGTTACTACTTCCTCAGTCGGTGGAGGAGTCACCGCCCTAGTACCAGATGGGATAGGTGCTTGTCCTCTTCCTCTAGAGGACGTCCTCCCACGACCTCTTCCACGGCCTCTTGCCACTACTCCTCTTCGAGTTACAGCCTCAGTGGCTGGCTCAGATGCATCTTGTCTTGCCGATGTTGATGTTGGCGCGGTTTTTGCTCTAGTTCTAACCATCTGCGAAATAGAGTGAAGATGGTCAGATACCAATTTGTATCACCTAGATACCAATTGGATCCAAGTACTAGCACGAAAGAAAGAAAGAAAGAATGGAATTTTCCTAAAGTCTTATAGCCTCTCAAAGAAAAGTAAAGGTGTCCCCCTACCGTTCCTTAAGACTCTACTAGACTTGTTCTTGTGTGATGAGACCAACGAACCTAATGCTCTTCTACCAAGTTTGTCACGACCCAAAACGGGCCGTGAGTGGCACCCACATTTATCCTTTTATGTGAGCGGACCAACCAATCTAAACCCCAATCATTTACCAACAATAAACAAAAAATAATGCGGAAGACTTAAAACTCATTAACTAAATCAATTAACAACTTATAAAATTTATCAATTAATATCCCCAAAATCTGGAAGTCATCATTACAAGAACATCTATCCTCAAATTACTAATCTAAGAGTATCTAAGAAGCTAAAATACATAAAAAGCTAGTCCATGCCGGAACTTCAAGGCATCAAGATATGAAGAGGAAGATCCAGTCCAAGCTAGAAGCATTAGCTCACCCTGAAATCCGGAGTAATGAAGACGGGCTAGAGTTGCGGTTGAGTTGAAGACGACGGTATGTTTGCTGCACTCCACATATAACAAAGAAAGAAACATACAAGTAGGGGTCAGTACAAAACACAAGTACTGAGTAGGTATCATCGGCCAACTCAAAATAGAAAATAATATATATCAAGTAATAATATAAAATCCACTATATTACTCAACATGTAGCAACAACAAGTACTATAATCGTTAATAGGTACCGCCAAGTTCACACATGAGGACTCAAGCCTCAATACCATACTCATTTGGGAAATAGGTTCTTTTCATTCGAATTTATTAACTTAATTCCAAGATTCATTATCTTTATTCCTCTTGTGTCGGCACGTGACACTCCGCTCCCCTACTACTATGTATCGGAACGTGACACTCCGATCTCCTAATTCTACTTGTCGGTTCGTGACACCCGATCCCTTAATTCTACGTGTCGGTTCGTGACACCTTATCCCCTAATTCTACGTGTCGGTTCGTGACACCCGATCCACTAATCTTATTCTGTTAATCCATCAAGCCTTCTTTTATACCAAGGTATCATCATTAACAATGGGTTTTCAAGATTGGAGTTTTCAAGATTTGGGATTCAATAGCTTCATCATGCTTATTTCATCACAATTATATAATCATATTCATGCAAGCATACAATTAAGCATGTAGAAGACTTTACAATACAACCCAACACATATCATTCGCTATTAAGAGTTAACTACGAATAGTATTAAAACCATAACCTACCTCCACCGAAGATTCGTGATCAAGCAAGCAATTTCCTCAAGATCTTTGCTTTCCTCTTCGTTCCTGCTTTCCTCTTCGTTCCTTTCTCTCTCGATCGTTTCTCCCACTCTTTCTGTTCTTTTCTTTTTCTTATTCAAACCCTCTTTCTTTTACCCTAATTAGCATAAAATTAAGTATGAAAGATGATGAATTTAACCCATTAATTAATTCAAGGTTATCTCTGTTAACCCTCAAGTAGTTAAATTATTAACATTAACCCACTAAATTTATAATTATAGCAGGAATAGTCCAAAACGCCCCCTTAAAACATTTAAAGAAATCTGACTCAGCCTGGGATTACGCAGTCTGTGACGGGCCGTCGTGCCTGCGACGGTCCGTCCTGCTGGGTCGTCGCAGAGTTCAGAGACTACATTTCTGTGGAAGATGTGTGACGGTCCGTCGTGCCCGCGACGGTCCGTCCTGCCATTCCGTTACGAAGTTCAGAGAGTCGATTTCAGTACCCAAATTTCAGAATTCTAAGTGTTTTGGAACGAGACCCCCACGACGGTTCGTCGTGGGATCCGTCGACTTAGCCAGTTTTTCCAGAAATAAAATCTGCTGCTCAAAACGACTAAAAAGGTCGTTACACCTGTTCAAAAATTAACTTAGAGATTTTAAAATAAAATTAAAAATTATTCTACCTAACCCTTCGCTTTCAATTTTTTTTCTTGTTTTGTTTTTGATATTTACATATTAAAAATATTTTTTACTTGCCACCGCAAAACTTTACTTAAATCAATTTTTTTTCAACTTATATTCGGTATAAAAGTAGAAAAAACTCCTAAAAATATATATACATATCTAATAAAAAATGAGATAAATATAAAATAAAAAAAAATTAGGAGTTGAGTTTTAAAAAGGAAATGGTAGAATTTTGTTTTCTAAAAATAAAATAATATCAATTTCTTTTTAGGTATTGAATGGGCAGTTTTTTTTTGGTGGGTGGGGTAGTGGGGGAGCTGGAAGTACGAATTTTTGTAAAATACATTTCATAAAAAAAATTTAAAAATATATTTGTAAAAAATCCTTCTTATTTTGGAGGTTGGGTGGGGGTGGGGGATCGTAATACTTCAATCTTTAATTTTTAATTAATATCAATAATTTATTATTTAATATTACCAAGGTGGAATGTTTTATGTATGTGGAATGTCACGTGTCAAGATTTTTTCAAATAACAGAGAGATTATACTACACACCCAGTGAGGTGTGTTTCCCAAACTAAGGGTGTGTTTGGTATGAAGGAAAACATTTTCTAATGTTTGGTTGAGACAAAAGATTTGAAAAATATTTTCCAAATGAACCCATTATCCTCAAAATTAAGGACAATGACTTCCCTTCAAAAAGTGAAAGAAATTTTTTTCCAAAATTCTCATCCAACTTCAAATTACATTTTTTTTTGAAAAACATTAGTTTCTAAAAAAATATTTTCATTTTAAAAATTTTATATTTTCACTCGCCCTACCCCGATTCATATCATCCCTCTACTCCCTCCAAAAATAATTAAATTATTTTTTTTAAAAAAAATATATTCAATTTCAAAATTTTCTTTTTTCACTCCGATAACTCCCCCCCCCCCCCCAAAAAAAAAATAATTTAAATTTGTTTTAAAAAATTAGTTTCGACTTTAAATTTTTATTTTTATTTTTTACCCCTACTTCGATCCTCGTCACCCCAATACCCACCCACACTCCACCTCCCAAAATAAGTTCTCATTTTGTTTTAAAACATATTTTTAAATTTTGTGTTTTCACCCCTACCCCCGGCAGCCCCCTACCAGCCCCCACCCCCACCCAAAAAAAGTTCCATTTTTAAAAAGTATTTTCAACTTAAAATTTTTATTTTGTTACCTACCCCAACCCCACCCCTCTAGTTAAAAAATATTTTCAATTTCAATAATTATTTTCTACTCTAGTAAAATTAAAAGATATTTCTCAAAATATTTTTCATTGATAAATAAAAACATTAATAATTATTTCGTAAAAATGTTTTCTACTCACCAATCAAACATGAGAAAATAAGTCATAAATCTACTTGTTTTTAGGAAAACATTTTCTAGCAAAACATTTTCCTTAATACCAAACACACCCTAAGAAATGATAATTTAGGTATGAAATTCTCACTCTCCATAGTTTAGTTATGAAACAAAAAAGGGAATAATTTTTGTGTGTTTTTGACATTTATCTAATTTTTTAATTCATATACTTCATAATTAATATAGATAAAAATGATAAATTCACTATATCAATCATTGTTTTTTCTAGGTTTGTTCATTCAAAGGTAGACAAATAATTACGAACAAAAATTCACAATAAAATGCTTGTGGTTTGAAGCCATGGGAAATAAATATATTAGTTAATTAAAGGAGAGTTAACTAGGAAACAAGTCTATTGAACGGAAAAGGCAAAAGAGTGAGTAAATAATAATTTACTCAATTTGTAAGGTATTTTTATAATAAATAAATGTACAACACACTTATAAACAATATGTTAGATTTATTTTATAATAAAATATATGTATTACTCTCTTTGCTTCGTTGTAATACTATAGGAAGCAACTAATTACGCAAGTTACTGGTTTATTTCATCAAACAATTACATAGAAATTATAACTTACACAATTCATCAAAATAAAAAACTTAAGGGAATTCAACTTTTACTTTTTTCTTCTCTTTACTAATGTTGAAGAGAAATAGTATAAATATATTAAATAACTTCATGCTAACAAAATACTTCTTACATCATATTCTTCCTTCTAAATAATGCTAACAAGGGTCGGAAAAAAATTCTCATGGACTAAAGATCTCAACTTCAGGAATAAAAGTAGAAAATAAGAATTCTACTATATGGAACTGACACAAATGGAGTGATGAATGGATGAAAAATAACTAGTGTATTTTCATCACTATGTGATATAACACACGAAGTGAAAGAACAAGATCAAAGTATTGCAAAATGATAAAATAAAAAAAAATTCTAGACACGTGTATATCAAATTTTTTATATAGTTATAAAGTTCCAGAAAGCTAATTTGAATCCAAATAAAAAAAATTACAACTATCATATAATTATAAAAAATTTAAAAAGTGTATAGTTGTCGTTTGGTTGATTTATTTTTTAAGACTTGAAAGTATAGGATTTTTTTTGTTTAAGTTTAAGCTCTCATTAAAAGTGTGTACCAAAATTTGGTTTTTCTTCAACTAGGTTAAAAGATGTTTTCTCAATAACCTCAATCTTTTAACTTTTACCTCTATATGCTTTCCAATAGAAAAAATAGAATCTAGAAATATATCTGCAAGTTAAAAAATTATATATATATATATATATATATATATATATATATATAGAGAGAGAGAGAGAGAGAGAGAGAGAGAGAGAGAGAGAGGGAGAGAAAATATTATTGAAGGTGTTGTTTTTGACTGAATGACATAAAGAGCTGCCAATACAATTCTTTATATGCCAAAACAACTTGAAGCTAAAAATTAGGAAGTACAATCCTAAAACTTGAAAGCTGTCCACATTTAAATTACTTCCTAAAGACTAGGAAAAACATAACATATAGACATCTTATTTCTAACAAAACTTTAATTACTAAACTGAATTTTTATAAACTAACACCCTCCCTTAAACTGAAAGTTGTCAAGCTTCAGTTTAACTGCACCTTCTTGAATTCATCCATTGTATTGACTCCCATCAACTTCCTCAGCTGTTGGAAAGGAAGAAACTTGAGAGGTTTAGTAAATATGTCTGCCAACTGGTCTTCACTTCGGCATTACTGCAACTCTATTGTTCCTTCATTATTGAGATCTCGTAGGAAATAATACTTCACATCAATGTGTTTGCTTCTTGCATGTAAAACAGGATTTTTTGACAACTTAATGGCCGAATTATTGTAGCAGAATATTGTAGTTTCTCTTTCTTGTTTGAATTGTAGTTTTTTCAGAATTCATCTTAACCAAGCATCTTGACAAGCACAAGCTGTAGCAGCAACAAATTCCCTTTCAGTAGTCGATAAAGTGACATTTTTTTGCTTTCTAGAAGACCATGAAACAACCCCTGTTCCTAGCACAAAAACATAGCCGAAAGTGCTCTTTTTATCGTCTTGATCTCCTGCATGATCTCTATCAGTAAAACCAATCAAATTAGATTTTTCACCCTTCTTATAGAACAAACCAAAATCCTTTGTTCCTTATTTTAAAGTATTTCACAAACATTTTCACTTTGTTTTAAAAACTTAAAGTTCAAGTCAAGAAAGAGTAAAGAGTTAAGTTCATTTCTCAATGGCTATCAGAAAACTAAGTATTCCCTAAGAGTTATGTTTCAAGTAAGCAAAGACTATCAAGTTGAGTTTAATTCTCAAGAGTTATAAGGCAACTAAGTAGTCCCTAAGAGTCTAAAGAAAATGTTTGCAAACATTTGAGAAAGAAGTGAAGCTAGACTTCCACAGAGCCTATGACTAGATTTAATAGAAGGAAGAGGAAACTATTAATTCCAACAGAGCTTTTTAAAAGCTAAGTTTTGATCACTAATCTCAAACAAAAAAATCAATATGTTTTTAAACATAAGAGCCACTATATTTTTGGGAGTAGCATTCATCACTGATTTGGGGAAGAGTTCAAAGAACTGGCAATCCCCATAAAAGCAACAATGGGACGAACATGACTGGAAAAAAAAACAGATAGGAAAAAATTACGTAAGTAATGTAAAAATAGTGCCGAATCGGCTTTAAACGCGGCAAACCATGTTAGCCACCATGGATAGAAAAGGGTCATACTTTTTAGATGATACTTTTTCATAGTTTACTAATGGATCCATTAGGCAGTTCAGGTCCTTTATCTTTTGCTGGGTATAGAATGTGTTGGCAGCGTGCAGTAGACAACTCTTTCATCAGTGTAGCTCTTAAGTGATGGTTGTTGGTTAGAAAATCTCCCACATGAAAAACATATTTCTATATATATCAGTCATTGTATTTTATAAACAACAATATTATATATATATACTGAGAGGTTTAAGCATGTTTTGAGTCAACATCTTTATATTGCATTTATTTTTAACACTGTATATTGAATAATAGTTAGTATATAATCAGTTGAGCAGAGCCAAGGTAAGTATTCATTCTTACTCCCTTTCAAGCCTAAGTTTTGTCTAGTGTTCAAACTCGCATACTCGTACATTCAATGAACTGATGCTTGTTGACCTGTATCATTTTCTGATGCAGACGCAGGTACCCAGGTTCAGCACATAGTGCTTTGTTGATCCATATTGAGCTTCAAAGTTTGTAGTGCGCCTCCTTGCATTATGGAGGACATCCTCTTCATTTCTATATTAGCTTAGCTTTTGGGATGTTCTGGGTCTTTCCCGACATCCCTGTTAGGATATACTATTAACCATGCGTTTTGATATAGTATTAGTATTGAACAATTGTCTATTTATTTATTCAATTCAATAAAGTGTTACGTTAAATAGATCAATTGTCATATATATGTCCTTAACTTATATAGTAGATGATTTGGTGTATAGAGTTTAAGCTTATAAGCAGAAGATTAAATAATCAGTTCTTATAAGTGAAAATTTATAGTTCACAATCATAGATGGAAATTTGGACAAAATCATCAGAAAGATTGTAGCACGAGATTAAATGTAATTTATCTTGATTATGAGAATGACATAGTTCTAACTTCTCGTGCTAGTGCATTTGGTGTGTATTGAACGGGACTAAGCAGAGATAGTTGTTATAGACTGACTGATAAAAACATATTCCCTAAACTATTAAATGTACTTATATACTAAATCTCGATATAACAATTATGATCTGTATATATTATTTATCATTTTGATTTATTAAAAGGTGAGATTCTGAGATGGTTCAATATGCCTTGTAGATTGGATGATAATAATATATATTGGTGAAATAATTAGTTAGTTGATGGAATCCATGTCTCAGTATAGAGATTGATGATACACCTTTTATGAGAAGCTTGTAAGTTTTTATGTGTAAACCCGGCCGGTAGACTTATGAATCTGGAACATGAAATAAGTTCTGTATTGCTCTAAAAGAAGTTAATCATTGAAATAAATTCGTCAGTAATTTAATTTATTTATTAGTATCGATAGTCTTTACATGGGGAATCAAATAAGTGTTTAGTGGTGAATTTCGAAATAAATGGAGGAGTTCAATTACGAATTTTAGTGGAATGATTTGTAATTTATTATGGTAAGAATAATTCAAATTAATTATTTAGAATTGTTTCCATAATAGGAAGCCTCAGTATTAAATTTTGTGGTCCCTCCAGTACCCAATTTAACTAGAACTCAGAATCCTATTTTCTAGTAGAAGATGGAAAAGTAGCGTTTGTTTTTCTTTTAAAAGGAAGAAACGTGTGTTTCAAGTTCTTGAAGAAAAAGGATTTGCTTTTCTTTTCCTCTTTGGACTAGGAAGACATCTCTATAAATAGGGATTCTTCTAACCTATATTGGATTGAGTATTCTATACAATACATGCCCACCCAAGTATTGAGGGAGTTTAATTGTTGATTGGGATCACTGTAGAAGACTATAGAGCTGGAGTTGGATTTAGTTCAAGATATTTGCACACGCTTCAAGAGGTAATCCTGAGTTAATTTTCAGCATACTTTGTATGTGATGACTATTTGTGGTTGTTGTTTATATTCATGCAAGATATATGATTCTGGAATGCTTCCGCTGTGTATTCTATTTTCCAACAACTGGCATCAAGAGCCATACTTGCATCTTTATACATAACCTAAAATATGCATATGTGAAATTATATGTATGATTCGTGATTGTGAATTTTGTTTTATCAAGAAAAGGACAGAACGGATAAAAACTTGATTTGATTTGTTTTTGTTAAATGCATACGGTAATAGTTACTTATGAAAATTGATTTATAAGATTTGATAATATTTTCATATTGTCATGCACGGTGTTCCTTCGATGGATAATTTTAAAAGATATTTTGATATCTGCACCGATCAATTTTTTTGTGTTGTCTTGTGGCAGCCCTTATGTACAATTTTATATTCATATTATGTGGCTGGCTGTTTTGATATAAAAATAATAATAAAAAAAATTACGGAAGATTTGGGTGTAAATTAATTTTTTTGGCTCACGTGTTTTAATATAGGAAGAAACTTTTGATTTTGTACAAATAAAACAAAATAGTATGGTTGTTGTTTTATTGTTCATATTATTGGTAGCCATAATTTTTTTTAATCAAGAGGTGTATTATTGAATATATATGAGATGGTACATGGAATGTATTGAAGATTTGGTGTGCGCATATTTTCTTTCTGGAATTTTTTTTTTGTATAAAATTTGGAAAAAAATAAATGGTGATGAGTAAATTTTTTACCAAGATTAAATATTAATGATGTATTAAGTTTATGTGTTGGCTTAGACCTTCCTCCCCATCGGATGAAATTAATACAAGTCATTACGTATTTAATCGCTAGTTTGATAATTTGTATTAACTCTCCTAAACTGAGTAATATATAATTGGATCAATGCAACTAGAGGATTTTCACTTGACTTAAAGTAACAGTAGACTCTCCAACTGAGTTAGGTCTGTATAAGTTTATGGAGTGAATAATCGGTCATTATATATGTATATTGTATGAATAGTTCTCCAATCCCAACGATTGGCTATTTAAGATGCATGAATGTATATGTATATCATGAGTTTGAATGTAAATATTCAATGTTATATGACTATGTTATTGATCTATTGTAACTATTTCGTTAATCTCAGATTCAACATGTCTCCTTTTAATCCCAATAGTACTATTTTGGGTCAATACAAACTAGAGGGTTCTAACTATGTTGACTGGAGGAGAAATCTTGACATTGTGTTAACTGCTGAAGAATATAAGTTTGTGCTTCATGAGGAATGTCCATTGAAACAAAATGATCAGTCTAGTGATGAGGAAAAGTTAGCTTATCAGATTTGGCACAAAGGTGATGAGATGGCGCGATGTTACATTATGGCTTCAATGTCAAATGTTTTTCAACATCAACATCAAGCTATGTTGTCTGCTTTTGAAATTCTGGAGAATCTCAAACAAATGTTGGGAGACCAGGGTCGATCAGCTAAGCAGACTGCCATGAGAACTCTCATGAACACTAAGATGGTTGAAGGCACCCCTGTAAGAGACCATGTTCTTAAGATGATAGGTCTTCTGAATGAACTAGAGGTTATGGGGGCTGAAATCGACAATGACTCCCAAGTTGAGATGATATTGCAGTCTCTGCCTGATAGTTTTCAACAATTTTGCCTAAATTATAATTTGAATAAGATGAGTCCATCTTTGGCACAATTGTTGAATGAGCTACAGGCGGTAGAGACCCTTGTCAAAAAACATGCACCATCAATGGCACTTAATGTTGAGAAAGGTTCTACTTCTAAACTCCAAGGTGGACACAAGAAGAAAAAAGCTCACAAAGCTAAGGCAACTGCACCTCTAACTGGGGGAGTGAAAAAGTCTAAGGATAAGTGTTTTCATTGCAAGATGTCAGGTCATTGGAAGGCACATTGTCCAGATTTCTTAGCCAAGAAGAAAAACAAACCAGGTAACTCACTTTAACTTGTCATTGAAACATTTTAAGCGGCTCTTTCTACCACTTTATAGTGTGTAGATTCAGGAGCCACTGATCATATCTGCACTACTATGCAGGGGTTTCAAGAAACGTGCAAGCTGATTAGAGGTGAAGTTAGCGTTTTTCAAGCAGATGGCTCTGCAGCTCCAGTTTTAGCATTAGGAAATATTACTTTTTCGTTTGATAGTGGTAGAGTTTTAATTTTAAAAGACGTTCTATATGCACCTGCTGTTAGAAGAAATTTGATTTCAGTTTCTAAAGTTTTGAGAGATGGTTATGATGTTAGTTTTTCTGATAACGGTTGTGTTATTAGTTATAATAAACATCTTGTCTCTGCTGGTACATTGATTGATGGTCTTTTTATTATTAATGTCTCTCCAGAACTGCAACAAATCGTAGAATTGAATAATGTTAACCTTTCAAGTAAAAGAAAACGTTCTTCTGATTTTAATGAGACTTATCTATGGCACTTGCGTCTATGTCATATAAATCTAGATAGGATTTCAAGGTTGGTTCGTGATGGACCTTCAGGTTCATTAAAAGTGGAGGCACTACCAACATGTGAATCTTTTTTAGAAGGAAAAATGACTAAGAGACTTTTTCTCTCAAAAGGAAATAGAGTCAATGATAAACTAGAGTTAATTCATTCTGATTTGTGTGGCCCAATGAACATTCAAGCTAGAGGTGGGTATGAGTACTTCGTGACCTTCATTGATGACTACTCAAAATATGGATATATATATTTGTTGCGCCGTAAGTCTGAATGCTTTGTGAAATTCAAAGAGTTTAAGGCTGAAATAGAGAAACGACATGGAATATATATCAAGTCATTGCAATTTGATCGTGGTGGCGGATACCTCTCTAATGATTTTATTAGTTACTTATCAGAACAAGGAATTACATCTCAAATGTCTGCACCTAGAACGCCACAACAAAATGGTGTAGCATAAAGAAGAAATAGAACTCTTTTAGAAATGGTTATATCAATGATCAGTTTCTCTGATTTGCCGCATTTGTTTTGGGGATATGCCATAGAAACTGCAAATTACATTCTGAACTTTGTTCCTTCTAAATATTTTTCTTTGACACCCATTGAATTGTGGACTGGGCAAAAACCTAGTTTGAGACATATTCGGGTTCGGGGATGTCCAGCATATGTATTAAAAGGGAAGGCAGAAAAATTGGAACCTAAAACAGAAGTATGTGTTTTTATTTGATACCCTAAAGGAACGAAAGGTGGTATGTTTTATAATCCTAAAGAAAAGAAGGTCATTGTGACTACCAATGCCAAGTTTCTGGAAATGGATTTTTTAACAAACCATATTCCTAGAAGTAAACTAGTTTTACAGGAATTGAGAAAAGAGAAAACAAATCAATCTACTGAAAATAATGAAAACCAAATTCAGACCCCACATGTTAGAGTTAACATACCATTGCATTATAATAGTGGGAGAGATGTTAACAAACATAAAATTATGCAAGTACAAGATCTTTAAAATTCATTGCATCAAGGTAGTGGGAGTAATAGTGAGCAGATTGTATTAGAGGAAGAAGTTGTTGATATATCCGCACCGCAAGATACTGAAGATAACATGGAAACTCAACATCCTAAAAAGGATGTGGTTCCACCACAAGATCATAATAATACAAATCTCTCTGAACCTGCCCCTGCAACTGTAGTGTCTCGTCGTAGTGGGAGAGTGATAAGAAAACCACTTCGGTATGCACTCTTGGGAGAGTCTTTTGACAGAATCCCTGAAGATTCGAATACCGAACCTGTGAATTACGAATAAGCAATACAAGATAAAGATGCATAGAAATGGATTGTTTCTATGAAATCAGAAATGGAGTCTATGTACTCTAACAAAGTCTGGGATCTTGTAGAACCACATGTACATGGATTCAAACCCATTGGATGCAGGTGGATATATAAGAAAAAGAGAGGAGTAGATGGACAAGTGCAAACTTACAAAGCTAGACTTGTTGCAAAAGGGTTTACTCAAAAAGAAGGGATCGACTATGAGGAAACTTTTTCGCCAGTAGTCATTCTTAAGTCTATTAGAATTATCTTATCCATTGCTTCTCATTATGATTATGAAATTTGGCAAATGGATGTCAAGACAGCTTTCTTTAATGGAAGTCTTGATGAAAGCATATTTATGCGACAACCAGATGGTTTCATAGAAAAAGGAAAAGAACACATGTTGTGCAAGATTAAAAGATCTATTTATGGATTAAAGCAAGCTTCTAGGGCATGGAACACTTTCTTCGACACTGCAGTCAAGTCTTTTGGTTTTGAGCAATGTCTTGATGATTCTTGTGTTTACAAAAAGTGGAATGGGGATAAAGTGGTGTTTTTGGTATTATATGTAGATGATATCTTGCTTATAGGAAATAATGTGGGCTTGATGAATTCAGTTAAGAAATGGTTGTCCGCAAACTTTGATATGAAGGATTTGGAGAAGCTGCTCACATCCTTGGGATCAAGGTTCTACGTGATCGCAAGAAAAGGATGTTAGGTTTATCTCAAGCTCTTTATATTGATACAATTCTTACCAGGTTTAGCATGCACGATTCCAAAAAAAGTTTTCTTCCTTTTAGACATGGAATTTCTTTATCTAAGGATCAATGTCCTAAGACAGAGAGGAAACAGAAAGCATGAAGACAGTTCCTTATGCATCAGCGGTAGGAAGTCTCATGTATGCCTTGTTATGCACTAGACCTGACATTTGTTTTGCCGTAGGCATGGTTAGCAGATATCAATCTAATCCTGGACGAGAAGATTTGACAGCAGTTAAGCATATAATCAAGTACCTGAAAAGGACTAGGGATTACATGCTAGTCTATCATTCAGATGAGTTGGTGCCCATAGGGTACACAGACTCAGATTTCCAGTCTTATATGGACTCTAGAAAGTCGACCTCAGGAAATGTGTTTACTTTGGGAGGTGGAGCCATTGTTTGGAGAAGCATAAAGCAAACCTGTGTTGCTGATTCTACCATGGAAGCCGAATATGTAGCAGCTTCTGAAGCAGCTAAGGAGGCAGTGTGGCTCAGAAACTTTCTGAAAGACTTGGCGGTTGTTCCTGCAATAGAAATGCCACTTACAATGTTTTGTGATAATATTGGAGCGGTTGCAAATTCAAAGGAACCACGAAGACATAAGAAAGCAAAACACATTGAGCGAAAATACCATTTGATTCGAGACATAGTACAGAGAGGGGATGTGATGGTGGTGAATATTGAATCAGAGAACAATTTTGCAGACCCTTTCACAAAAGCTTTACCGCAAAAGTCTTTTGATAGACATGTTGAAGGAATATGTGTTAGAGTTGTAGGTGCATGGTTATGAGTCTAAGTAGGAGATTGTTAGGATATACTATTAACCATGCGTTTTGATATAGTATTAATATTGAACAATTGTTTATTTATTTATTCAATTCAATAAAGTGTTACATTAAATAGATCAATTGTCATATATGTGTCATTAACTTATATAGTAGATGATTTGGTGTATAGAGTTTAAGATTATACACAGAAGATTAAATCATCAATTCTTATAAGTTAAAATTTATAGTTCACAATCATAGATGGAAATTTGGATAATATCATCAGAAAGATTGTAGCACGGGATTAAATGTAATTTATCTTGATTATGAGAATGGCATAGTTCTAAATTCCCGAGCTAGTGCATTTGGTATGTATTGAACGGGACCAAGCAGAGATAGTTGTTTTAGACTGACTGATAAAAACATATTCTTTAAACTATTAAATGTACTTATATTCTTAATCTTGATATAATGATTATGATCTATCTGTATATATTATTTATCATTTTGATTTATTAAAAGGTGAGACTCTGAGATGGGTCAATATGCCTTGTAGATTGGATGATAATAATATATATTGGTGAAATAATTAGTTAGCTAATGGAATCCATGTTTCAGTATAGAGATTGATGATACACCTTTTATGAGAAGCTTGTAAGTTTTCATGTGTAAACCCGGCCGGTAGATTTATGAATCTGGCGCATCAAATAAGTTGAGTATTGCTCTAAAAGAAGTTAATCATTAAATTAAATTCGTCAGTAATTTTATTTATTGATTAGTATCGGTAATCTTAACATGGGGAATCAAATAAGTGTTAAGTAGTGAATTTCGAAATAAATAGAGGAGTTCAATTACGAATTTTAGTAGAATGATTTGTAATATATTATGGTAAGAATAATTCAAATTAATTATTTAGAATTATTTCCATAATAGGAAGCCTCAGTAATAAATTATGTGGTCCCTCCAGTGCCCAATTTAACTAGAACTCAGAATCCTATTTTCTAGTAGAAGATGGAAATGTAGCGTGTGTTTTTCTTTTAAAAGGAAGAAACCTGTGTTTCAAGTTCTTGAAGAAAAAGGATTTGCTTTTCTTCTCCTCTTTTGACTAGCAAGACATCTCTATATAGGGATTCTTCTAACCTATATTGGATTGAGTATTCTATACAATACTTGCCCACCCAAGTATTGAGGGAGTTCAATTATTGATTGGGATCATTGTAGAGGACTATAGAGCTGGAGTTGGATTTACTTCAAGATATCTGCACACGCTTCAAGAGGTAATCCTGAGTTAATTTTCAGCATACTTTGTATGTGATGACTATTTGTGGTTGTTGTTTATATTCATGCAAGATGTATGATTCTGGAATGCTTCCGCTGTGTATGCTATTTTCCAACAATCCCTCCCTACATAGTTTAGAGGCTTCGTAGACTATAATGTTTCAGTTTGGAGTTGTTTTCAGGTATTAAGACTCAAGTGCCATTTGACCAAACTTATGACATGACGTATTTCCCTTTATTTATGCTTTTACTCGTGTCAAAGTTGAGGTCTGTCTTCCGCTGATTAAAGTAGCCAGGCTAAGGGTTCTCTTGTGGGCCAGCAATGATCTTCAAGTGTCTGTCCCACCCAAGGTGTAGGCTCGGGGCGTGACATAGTGAAAGATCAATTTAGTCAATTCGTGAATTATTAAGTATAAACTAAGTATAACAACTAACAAAATTACAGGAATAGCTGAAGCAGTTGTACGTACAACTAAAAATTCCACAGAACAACTAATAGAGTTATACAAATGACTTAACAATTGCAACGAACAACTGATGGAATCGTACAATCAACTAAATAGTTACACGTAACAATTTAAAGAGATGTTTATCTCAAACAATGTGAGCGCCTCATGTATTGGTAGAGCACTATCCCCTAAACTCTTATCACTAACATTCTTGTATTGATCATACAAGGTGTTGTAGAAATTCAGATTCAAAATTAGATATGTTTGGTTATAGTGCCTAGAAAACAAATATATATCTTGCGCATAAGAGATGATCTCATCAACATGATAAAAAAAAAATTGACAGTCAATTTAGTATCAACAATTAATTAAATAAATTGAAAATTAGTAATATTTACCTTTCAATCAAATAAAAACATGGATCAACCATGTTCACCGAGTCTTGATGATTGAATTTTCACACAAATACATTTTTCTTTCACTTTCTTCTTGTTAATGAAAAAGTTAAAAGCATTTCTTTTCTGCACATCAAGAGGTTTGTAAAAATTCACTTCTAATATGTTCTTCTTTGCATATTTTACCTTGGTCAACCTTCTTTTTAATGCAGTAGTGTAAGGAGACGTTCTTTGATTTCTATCGATAAAATTTTGTTGACAAGGATCTTTACTTCATTCAAAAATATTTCATATTTATCACCACATGTCTCCCATATACAACAACACTCAATATTAGAGGCATCACATTTGGATTTTTTATCCCACCCGAAGATCTTCTACCCTACCTAGATCAACTTGATAAGAATCACATAACATCCCCAAAAGATCTATAAGTATCTAAAGCAATCTGATCATCACTGTACCTCTCAACACCATAATCTCTTGAAACAATATTTTCTCCACCAGTGATACGAAGATCCTTTTCACTATATATATAGTTTCATAATTCTTACAAGTGGCAATTTCTTTTTTTAAAACATCAATTTTTGTATCAATCTGACGCCATCAACTTTTAAAAAATAAAATATATCCTAAAACGTTACTGTGGAATACACTTATACTAGTTTTGTAAAATTTTAGAAAAACATATTATTTTGTGCGGTTAGAAACTTTCTAAAATCAAGAAATTGATCTCCAAAGTTGATTCCCGCATTGTTTTTAGAATTATAAGACCCAAATAGGTGCAAGTGAGTGTTAAATTTATATGTATCATTGTCAATGATTTTGACATAATGTGGAGAGGATTCAATACCTTCTTCTTTTTCATCTGATTGCTCGCTTTCACTTTAATCACTTTTTTTCTTTTTCACTAGATTTATCTCTATCACTTTAATTATTTTCCTCTTTACTTAATTTATCTCAATCACTCTCATCATCTTTTCTTTTTCGCTTGAATTTTTGTCGCTACTTTCATTATTTTTTCACCTAATAGGTTATTGCTGCTCCTACTACTTTTTTCCATCTCATTAGATTGTTTGTTTCTATTTTCATCACTTTTTTCTTCTCCTAATAGGTCACCACAACTCTTACTACTTTGAAGTGTTTCAGTACCACTTCTTTTAGCACCAGTTAAGCTCTTAGCTTTTTCTCTAGCGTCTGGATTGGATGAAGATGTCCCAATTCGATTCCTCTTATATTGATGCATTATACCTATACTAAAATAGTTTTTTTAAAAAAATTAGTGAATAATATAGAATTGACTTAATAGTATTGATAGAAAAACTTTAGTTGCATTACATTAAAAATCAATAATAATATTATTTATCCTACAACTAATCGATTGATCAACAACTAAACACAGTTGTCCAATAACTGCCTTAGTTGTTCGACCAACTTGTCTAGTCGTCCGGCAACTACATGCAGTTGTTGGACCATTTTGTATTTAATGGTATGCCTAATTATTCCTATAAACAACTTTAATAGTTGTCAAGACAAAAACGAAAGTTATTGGCTGAAACAAATAAATTGAATTCACTAAATTCATTAACAAAATAACTTTATACAGACTAAAGAACTCTTTTGAGTTAAGTTCAACTCTAAATAAAATAAATTCATAACAAAAAAACAAAAAAAAAATATTATAAATAAATGACAATGATTTTTTTCTTTATGAAACTCTAGTTTTAATATTTTGAAATAGAAATGAGAAGAAAATTTACCTTGTATGATCAGAAAGAAAACACAATAAAAAATGTTGAATGATTTTGAAGTTGAAGAAGAAGCAAAAAGTTTGAATTTTTTTTCAAAACATTCGTCCCTTCGTTCTCCTAATCGTCTATTTGTGGTTGACTAAAAGGGAGCTCTTAAAAAACTAATGGGTATATACAATTTAGTCTTAAAGTTTCTATAAAAAATTTTAAAATACTATTCTAAATCTTTAATTTTTTTTAAAATTATAAGTTTATGTTATTAAATTGCAACATCTCGTAACTTGAAGAAAATAAGAATAAGGATTTTTGGAAAAAAATAGGGAAATCTTGAAAAATTTCTAAGTTTTCAAAGTGACTTTTGGTCATTTTCTAACGGCCATAATTCCGAACTTAGGAAAACTTAGTGTTAGTGTTTATATGATTAGATAGATCTTGGGAAGATCATTCCAACAACGCCAAGTTTGCGCATTTTAAATGTTGTATGAGGGAGATATGCCTTTTGGAAGTTGGGATGTTGGAATGAGGAAAGTCCAATCCGGATTTTAGTAAGGAAAAATAGTATTTTTGCCTTAGTGTTGCCTAACTCCTTTACACGGTTTAATATGGGTAAAACCAAGTCCCAATTAAGTTTTTGAAAGGTTGAGAACACTTAGGGTTGGGAGAAAAGACAAGAGATGAGGAAGACCAAGATTTCTTCAAGAATTTTAAGGTTTCGCTAGTAGAATTCATTGTGGGTGATCCCTATCGAGGTATGTGAGATATTTCAGTGTGGGTTTTTTCATCCACACACCAATATGTTTAATTCAGCAAGTTTTATATTGATTGAATAATGAATGTTGATGTTCTTGATGACCAATTGTTGAAATCTTGTTGGTAGAGTTGTAGTGTACCTTTCGTGGTTTGTGATTCGTGTTTCCGGACTATTTTACAAGCCTTCACTATTGTATATAGAGGATACTAGTAATCCTAAGTTTTTGGGGAAGATCCATGGAAGTTTGAGAGGTTTAAAGTGGAAAATCGAAGAAGAAAAGTCAAAAGACCAATTGACAGGACCTGCGGCACCGCGCCTACGAGAGCCCCTCATGACAGACCATCAGGCTCTGCCCCCCCCCCCCCCCCCCCGCCTCTCAGAGCGCTGGGGTCACCTTGAGTTCCCATTTCTCCCTCATCTTTTGTACTAGTTCCTAAGGGATGTACCTATTATTCCAAGTTGATGTCAACACTCTAAGTACATATAAAAATTATGAAATCATCCATAAACATGAGATCATGATCCTTCAATCCATAATCAAATTCAATTAAAATTAAGATCAAAGTCAAAGAAGTTAAGAGTCAAGTCTAACAATTAAGAAGCAAGTAAAAGTAAGTGCGTAAAGATTTCTAGATTCTTAAACTAACATTTTAACTTTTTTTTAAGGCTCAATGTATAACAGAGCAAAGAGTAAAAACTTAAGTAGAAATTCCTTTCTTTAAGAGTATAGAAGTAAGAATGTTTTCACATTTAAACAAGCAGGGAAACTATGATTTCCAAGAGAACTTTTTAAACCTATGTTTTGAGCACTAATCTCAAACCACAGAATCAATATGTTTTAAAAACATTAGAGCCAATATATATTTTTTGGATTAGTATTGAGCATTGATATGGGGATGCGAGTTCATATTAACTGAAATCTCTATGTAAACCATGTAACCATGATTGGTAGAACAGGGTCATATTTTTAGATGAAACCTTTTCGTAGAATACTAGCGGATCAATTAGGCATTTCAGGTCTTATACTCTGTCAAGTTTAGGCTGGTTGGGCAGTGTGGGCCAAGTAACGTTGTATCATCACTATAGCACTTAAGTGATGATTTTTGGTTATAGAAGCTCCCACAGAAGTATTGTGTTTCTATATACATCAGTTAGTTGTATTTTTACATACGTCTCAAATATTATTTGTATAATTGTATACATTCAGAGGTTGCAAAATATTTCAATCAGTTTTCTTTATATTGCATTTACTTTTAAACTGCATATGTTGAATATGAGTTAGTAAATCATGAGTCGAACTGAGCCAGGGTTAGTGTTATTTCTTACTTCTTTTGAAGCTTACGTTACATTTAGCATTCAAATGCGTATGCTCGTAATTAAATGTACTGATACCAGTTGCCTGCATCGTATCATGGTGCAGACAAAGGCTACGAGGATTGACATCTAGCGAAGCGTTGATCTATTTGAGCATCCCAGAGTTAGTTGGTGATCCTCCTTGCATTCCATAGGACATCTTTTATTGCTTTTAGATTGTTCAATAAAATGTTGTGGGGTTTGTCCCAACATTCATCTCTGTAAGTTTAGAGGTTTCATGGATAGTTAGTAGTTCTGTTGTCTTTAGAGTTTATTCTTATGCTAAAGACTTTAGTTGTCAATTTAGCCAAGTTGAATATTTAAACTTTTAAAACATTCCAAATAGTATTACTATTTAATTTTGTTAAATTATTTTGTCATTATAAGTCTGATTATTTGTCTTCCATTGAGTTAAGAAAGTCAAGCCAAGGGTTCGCTAGAGGCCAACAATTGTTACCGAGTGCCAGTCCGGCTCAGGTGTAGGCTCGGGGAGTGAAAAACTTGATATCATAGCACAGAGTTCAAGAGTACAAGGGAGTCTATGAAGTCGTGTCTTAGAGTCTAACTCTTCGGTGTCAAACGCACCACATCTATGATTAGAAGTCTAAAACATTTAGGAATATGTCCATTCATTCATATTCCTTTTCATGCTTTATGGTTTATCACTAAAACTCTCTCTAATTTGTGTTTGTGTGTGTTTCAGATAAGAACGCCTCCACGAAGAGGAACAAGGGTTCATCCAGCTAGGAGAAATATAGAAGCTAAGAAACAAGAGTTACCCAATGCTCCTGAAATGCAGACTTAAGGGGAGGTTACTGATGCTGAGTTTTTTGAGGGTATTTGGATTTTGAGTCAAGCTGTAACCAACCAAGTCGGGCAATAAAGAGGAGGTCAACAAGAAGGGGCTGACACTTTGAGGATTCGGGAATTCTTGATGATGAATCCCCAAGCTTCACTGGTTCAAGCACTAATTAAGATCCAGAAGAAATTGTGGAAGGGTTGAAGAAGGTGTTCGAGGTGATGCATGTAGTCAAGGCAGAGAGAGTTGAGTTGGTTGCATATCAACTAAAGAGTGTGGCTAGAACCAAATTTGATCAATGGAAGGATGCTAGAGATGGGGATGCACCACATACAAGTTGGTTTTTCTTTGAAGAAGCCTATTTGGAGTGTTTCTTTCCCTGATAACTGAAGGAAACAAAGGCACGCGAGTTCCTTACCCTGAAATAGGATTCCCTGAATATTCATGACAATGGGTTGAAGTTCACCCAACTATCTCGCTATTCTCTAGACATGGTTAACGATATGGGGAGTAGAATGAGTTTTTTGACACTGGTTTGGGTCGTGCATCAAGTAACAAACGTAGGGCTGCAATGTTGATTAGTGACATGGACATATCCAGGCTTATGGTCTATGTGCAGCACGTTGAAGAGGAAAAGCTGAGGGATAGAGAGTAGTATAGAAATAAGAAGGCAAAGACCAGAATGAGTTTTGGCAACAAAAAAGTGTTTCGAGTTGGCTACTATTCGGAACCTAAAAAAGCATGCACCATCATGTGCTATTGCACCTGCGCCTAGAGACAGAGTTGAGCATCATGGTCAGAATTCGCGAGCTAGGCCTGCGTATTCATAGGGTAGTGTGGTGCAAGGAGGTAGTATGACTCTTGCCTGCGCCATGTGTGGTAGAAATTGCTCTGACATATTTCGTGAAGGCTCCGCAGGTTGTTTCAGGTGCGGTCAAACCGTACATTTCATGAAAGAATTTCCAAAGAGAAAGAAAGGTGGTGGTAATGGGGGTTATAGATCTCTTTCTTCATCAACTGATTCACCAGACAAGGCTGTATCTAGGGGAGCTACTTTTGGTGCTGGTGGAGGAAGAAATCGCTTGTATGATCTCACAATCCCCAAGAGCAAGAAGATTCGCCAGATGTTGTCACTGGTATGATTTGAGTCTTTGACTTTACTATTTATGCATTGTTAGACCCAGGAGAAAGTTTATCTTTTCTAACTCCCTATGTTGCTATGAACTTTGAATTTATTCGTGAACAACTTAGCGAACCATTAAATGTTTGCACACCTATTAGTAAATCCATTCTAGCAGAAAGAGTCTATTGTGATTGTCCTATTTTCGTCAGTTACAAGAGTGCCATGACTTATTTAATAGGGTTGGACGTGGTAGATTTTGATGTCATTTTAGGTATGAACTATCTTCATGCCTATTATTCATCAATAGATTGCAGAACTCGAGTTATCAAGTTTCAGATTCCTAATGAGCTATTCATAGAGGGGACTAGTAGTTCGTTAGTACCTAAGAGTCGTTTCATTTATTACCTAAAGGCAAGGAAGTTAGTTTTCAAGGGGTGTATCTATCACTTAGTTCGAGTTAACGATTCAAGCGCTAAGATATCTTCCCTTTAGTTAGTTCCTTTAGTCAGTGAGTTTCCAGAAGTCTTTCCTGATGATCTACTCAGAGTCCCTCTTGAGAGAAATAGTATTTGCCATAGACATCATCCCAGATAGTCGTCCTATCTTTATTCCTCCATACAAATGACACCAACAGAGTTAAGAGGTAAAAGAACAATTGAAATATTTGTTAGATAAGGCTTCATTCAACCAAGTGTCTCACCTTAGGGCGCTCATGTCTTGTTTGTAATGAAGAAAGATTGTTCCCTTAGGATGTGTATAGGCTACCGTCAGTTGAATAAGGACCATAAAGAATAAGTATGCTCTCCCAAGGATAGATGATATTTTAGACAAGCTTCAGTGTGTTTCTTGCTTCTTGAAAATCAATCTCAAATCAAGCTATCATTAGTTATAAGTTAGGGAGTTTCATATTCCAAAAATTGCGTTTAGAACCACATATGTGTATTATGAGTTTTTGGTCATGGCTTTTTGTTTGACTAATGAACCTGCAACTTTCATGGATCTTATGAACATAGTCTTCAAACCTTATTTAGATTTGTTTGTTATCAGCTTCATTGATGACATACAGGGTTATTCAAGGAATGAAGATGATCATTCTAGTCATCTCAGGTGTGTTCTTCAAACTTTGACAGCTAAGAAGTTATATGCCAAGTTCTCCAAGTGTGAGTTTTTGATTAAGTCTGTGGTATTCTTGGTCCACATTATTTCCGGTGATAGAATTAGGATTTACACTCAGAAGATAGCAGTCGTTCAAAGTTGGCCTAGACCCACATCTCCAACAAATGTAAGAAGTTTCTTGGGTTTGACTGCCTATTATAGGAGATTTGTTGAAAGATTTTCATCTATCTTATCTCTTTTGACCACATTAACTCAGAAAACTATCAAGTTTCAATGGTCTAAGGCTTGTGAGAAAAGCTTTTAGGAGTTGAAAAAGAAATTGATTACCGCTCTAATTTTGACCTTACCAGAGGGTACTCAAGGTTTTGTGGTGTATTCGGAATCATCAAGAGTTGCCTTGGGTTGTGCGTTGATTTAGAGGTTATAACTTATGCCACGAGATAGTAAAAGATTCATAAGAAGAATTATCCAACTCATGACATAGAATTGGTTACAATAGTTTTTGCTTTAATGATCTGGCGCCACTACTTGTATGGTGTTCATGTGGACATATTCACTGATCACAAGTGCATCAAATATATGTTCACTCATAAAGAGATAACTCAGGCAGAGGAGTTGGTGAGAATTACTCAAGGATTATGACTTGAGATTCTATACCACCCAGGTAAGGCTAATGTAGTTGTTGATGCCTTGAGCAGTTTGTCCATGGGTAATACCGCTCATGTTGAAGAATGAAAGACGGAGTTACCTAAAGATGTGCACATACTTGCACGCCTGAGAGTCGGACTTATGGATTCCACAGAAGAAGGGATAGTGGTGACAAATGGAGCTGAATTATCACTAGTGTATGAAGTGAAAGTATAGCAAGACAAAGACCCAAATTTTCTAAATTTGAAGGCAAATGTTCATAAGCAAATACTATTAGCTTTTGAACAAGGGGGAGATTGTGTGCTAAAGTATCAAGGTAGGTTGTGCGTAACTAGAGGGGATGAACTCCGCAAGAGGATCATGGAGGAAGCTCATAACTCCAAATATTCCATTCATCCGGGTTCCACAAGATCTACCACAATTTGAGAAGAGGTATATTGGTGAGAGGGCATGAAGTAAGATATTGTAGAGTTTGTTGCCAAGTGCCCAAATCGCCAGCAAGTGAAAGTAGAACACCAAAGGCCGGGAGATTTGGCTCAGAAGATAGAACGTCCAGAATGGATGTGGGAGATGATTAATATGGACATTGTCATAGGCTTACCAAGGCCTCATAGGGATCATGATTCTATTTTGGTAACTATTTCTTGCCGGTAAACACTACCTATTCGGCTGAGGATTATGCTAAGTTGTACCCTAAAGAAGTGGTAAGACTTCATGGAGTTCTTCTCTCCATTATTTCATAGAGAGGTGCATGATTTACTGCACCATTCTGGAAAACTTTCTAGAAAGGCTTGGGTTCAAAGGTGAACTTAAGGATTTTTTTCATCCTCATACGGATGGACAAGCAAAAAGTAATATCCATAATTTGATGGATATGCTGAAAGCTTGTGTAATCGACTTCACAGGGAGTTGGTATGATCACTTACCTCTCATTGAGTTTTCTTACAACAACAGTTACATTTTGAGCACCCAAATGGTTCTATATGAAGCTTTTTATAGGCAAAGATATATATTTACTATTAGGTGGTTTGAGGTTAGTGAAGCAAGGTTGATAGGACCATATCTATTTCACCAGGATATGGAGAAGGTTAAAGTGATTAAAAATAAATTGAAAATTGCACAAAGTTACCTAACGTCCTACACAGATGTTAGGAGAAGACTGTTAAAGTTTGAGGTGGATGATTGGGTGTATCTGAAAGTTTTACCTATGAAGGGTGTTATGAGGTTTGGTAAGAAGGGGAAACTTAGTCCCTTGTATATTGGAACTTATAGAATCTCCATGATAGGGGGTAATGTGGCTTATATTTTTGAGTTACGCAAAGAATTAGCGGCGGTTCCTTCCATAATTCTATGTTGAAGAAAATCTTAGGTGATTATTCATTGATTTTACCAATTGAAAATTTTGGGATTAAGGATATCTTATCCTTTAAAGAAGTTCTAGTTTAGATTTTGGATCGTCAAATTCGCAAGTTGAGGACAAAGGAAGTTGCATCAGTCAAGGTCCTTTGGAGGAAGACATTCGTTGAATAATGGGCTTGGGTAGATGAGGAGGATATGAATAAGAGATAGCCACAACTCTTTGAATACGGAGAGAATGCAAATCAAGGTATATATGCCTTTCGGAAGTAGAGTTATTGGACTGAGGAAAATTCAATTTGGATTTTAGTAAAGGTAAAGTAGTATTTTCACCCTAGTACTGCATAATTAGTTTAAAGAGTTTATTATGGGTAAAACCAAGTCCTCCTAATTAAGTTTGAAGGTTGAGAACACTTAGGGCTTGGGAGAAAAGAGAAGATAAGAGAAAGGCCAAGATTTCGTCATAGTGGAATTCATCGGGGGTGATCCCTATCGAGGTATGTGAGATATTTTGATGTGGGTTTGTTCATGCACACACCAATATGTTTAATTCAGAATGTTTTGTATCAATTGAATGATGTATCTTCATGTTCTTGATGAACAATCGTTGAAATCTTATTTCCTGGCTATTTTACGAGTCTAAACTATTGGGTATTGAGGATATTAGCGATTTTAAGTGTTCAGGAGAATATCCATAGTAGTTTGAGAGGTTAAGAGTTGAAAATTGAAAAACCCATCTGACACGACCTAGGGCGCTCTGCCTACCAGAGCCCCTCACGCCAGACTATGTCCATCAGGCTCTAGCACGCCGCACCAGCGAGAGCACTTGAGGGACTTTTTCTGTCCCTCGAGCTCTTGAGATCCGTCCCTCTCACAACACCATTGTGACCTGGAGTCCCATTTCTTCCTATATTATCGTACTAGTTCCTAAGTGGTGAATCTATTTTTCCGAGTTGATTCCAAAATTCTGAGTACATCTAAACATCATGAAATCATCCATAAGCATGAGACAATGATCCTTGAATCCATAATCAAATTCAAGGAAAGTTAAGATAAAAGTCAAATAAGTTAAGAGTCAAGTCTAAAAGATACGAAGCAAGTAAAAGTAATCTCTTAGAGATTTTTAGAGTCTTAAACAAACATTTTAACCTTGTTTTAAGGCTCAATCTATAAGTTGAACAAAGAGTAACGAGTTTAGTTGAAATTCCAAACTTGTAGAGTATATGGGGACTAAGTATACCCAAAGAGAAGTAAGAATGTTTTCACATTTAAACAACCAAAGAAACTATGATTTCCAAGAGATCTTTTTAAAGCTAAGTATTGAGTACTAATCTCAAATCATAGAATCAGTATGTCTTAAAAACATAAGAGCCAGTTTATATTGTTGGGAGCTTTATTTAGCACCGATGGGCGGATGTGAGTTCATATTAATGCTTGTCTCCATGTAGTCATCATGGGTAAAACATGATTATACTTTTAAGATGAACCGTTTTCATAACATACTAGTGGATCCATTAGATAGTTTAGGTCCTATACTATGGAAAGGTTAAGATTGTCAGGCGGCGTTGGACGAGTAACATTGTATTATAACTATAATTTTTAAGTGATTGTTGTTAGTTGGAGAAACAACCACAGAAGCATTGTATTTTCAGATACATCATCCATTTGTATTTTAACATACATCTGAGATATTATTTGTAAACATATATACATTCAGAGGTAATAGCATGTTTCAGTCAGTTTTGTTTATATTGCATTTGTAACGACCTGTTTAGTCGTTTTGAGCAGCAGATTTTATTTCTGGAAAATTGGCTGAAACGACGGAACCCACGACGGACCGTCACAGGCACGATGGTCCGTCACAGATGTCTCGTTTCAACATACTTAGGAATTCTGAAATTGGGTACTGAAAATCGACTCTCTGAACTTCGTGACGGAGTGGCAGGATGGACCGTCGCAGGCTCGACGGCCCGTCACAGGCCATCCACTTGAAAATCTAATTCTGAAGCATACGACGGACAACAAGACGGACCGTCGCAGGCGCAACGGCCCGTCACGGGCTACGCAATCCCAGTTCGGGTCGGATTTCTTTACACGTTTTAAGGGACGTTTTTGACTATTCCTGCTTAAATTATAAAGTTAGGGGGTTAATGTTAATAAGTCTAATTACTTGGGGGTTAAAAGAGGTAACCTTAAGTTAATTAGTGGGTTATTATTGCCATCTTTTACTCTTAATTATATATACTAATTAGGATAAAAGAAAGAGGGTTTTGGAATAAAGAAAATAGAAAGAACAAGAGAAAGAGAAAGAAAGTTGAACGAGGGAGAAAATCGAACGAGAGGAAAAACACAAAGCTTGGGAAATTGCTTGCTTGATCACGAATCTTCGGTGGAGGTAGGTTATGGTTTCTCTTACGATATTCGTAGTAAACTCTTAATAGTGAATGATATGTATTGATAGTATTGTAAATCCCTCTATATGCTTAATTGTATGCTTGCATGAATATGATTATGTAATTGTGAATAAACAAGCATGATGAAGCTTTTGAATCCCAAATCTTGAAAGAAACCCTAATTCACTTGTTAATGATGATGCCTTGGTATAAAAAAAGGCTTGATAAATTATATAATGAGATTGATGATGCCTTGGTATAAAAGAAGGCTTGATAAATTATATAATGAGATTGATGATGCCTTGGTATAAAAGAAGGCTTGATAAATTATATAATGAGATTGATGATGCCTTGGTATAAAAGAAGGCCTGATGAAATAGAGGATCGGGTGCCACGTTCCGGTACCAGGATAGAATGAGGATCGGAGTGTCACGTTCCGACACCAGGATAAAATATGGATCAGGTGCCACGTTCCGGTACCAGGATAGAATGAGGATCGGAGTGTCACGTTCCGACACCAGGATAGTATATGAGGATCGGAGTGTCACGTTCCGACACCAGGATAGTATATGGATCAGGTGCCACGTTCCGGTACCAAGATAGAATGAGGATCGGAGTGTCACGTTCCGACACCAGGATAGTATATGAGGATCGGAGTGTCACGTACTGACACGTTGGGAATAAAGATAATGAATCTTGAAAGATGATAATATATTGAATCTAATGAACATAATTCCCAAATGAGTATGGTATTGAGGCTTGAGTCCTCAAGTGTGAATTTGACGGTAATTGTAATGATATGGTACTTGTTGTTGTTACATGTTGAGTATCATAGTTGAGTTTATGATATTACTTGGTATATATTGTTTCCTATTTTTAGTTGGCCGATGATATCTACTCAGTACCCGTGTTTTGTACTGACCCCTACTTTTATGTTTTCTTCTTGTTTATTTGTGGAGAGCAGCAAACGTGCCGTCGTCTTCGACTCAACAGTAACTCAAGCCAGTCTTACTACATCGGAAATTCAGGGTGAGCTAATGCTTCTAGCTTGCATTTTCTTCTTCAAGTCTTGATGCCTCGAACTTCCGGCATGGACTAGCTTCTTGTGTATTTTAGCTTCTTAGAATACTCTTAGTTTAGTAATTTTGGGGATAATGATAAGTTTTTGAGTTATAGAAGTTTATTATTGATTTTACTTATGAGTTTAAGTCTTCCGCATTATTTTCTGTTGATATATGCTGAAATGATAAGGTTTAGATTTGGTTGGTTCGCTCACATAGGAGGGTAAATGTGGGTGCAGTCAGCGTACGATTTGGGTCGTGACAAACTTGGTATCAGAGCATTAGGTTCGTTGGTCTCATCACACAAAAACAGGTCTAGTAGAGTCTTAAGGAACGGTAGGGGGACGCCTTTACTTTTCCTTGAGAGGCTATAAGACTTTAGGAAAATTATACTCTTTTATTCTTTCTTTCGTGCTACTACTTGAGTCCAATTGGTATCTAGGCGATACGAATTGGTATCTGACCATCTTCACTCTCTTTCGCAAATGGTTAGAACTAGAGCAACGACTACGCCAACACCAACACCGGCCAGACCAGAAACAACTGAGCCAGCCACTGGGGCTGTAGCTCGAGGAAGAACAACGGCAAGAGGCCGTGGTACAGGTCGTGGGAGGACGTCCTCTAGAGGAAGAGGACGAGCACCTAGTCCATCTGATGCTAGGGCGGTGACTCCTCCACCGACTGAGGAAGTAGTAAGAGAGGGGGAGGATGGGGTGAATGAGCACGTACAGAATGAGGAAATGCCACCCCAACCTACCCCAGAGATGATCAATCAAGTTCTCGCTTATCTTAGTGGGTTATCTGATCAAGGTCAAGCACCTCCAGTGTTTTCTGCACCAGCACCTCAGGCTCCGGAGATACAACATGCGGCTACTGTGGCTCCTCGCATGGATGTTCCATTGGAAATAAGCACATTTCCTCGTCTGACTACAGGGCCTGTTATGACAAATGATCAGCATGAATTTTTCAGTAAGTTCTTGAAATTGAAACCTCCAGTCTTCAAGGGTGCTGAATCGGAGGATGCTTATGATTTTCTGGTCGACTGTCACGAGCTACTACACAAGATGGGTATAGTAGAACGGTTTGGTGTTGAGTTCGTGAGTTATCAGTTTCAAGGAAACGCCAAAATGTGGTGGCGATCGCATGTTGAGTGTCAACCAACAGAGGCACCACCTATGACTTGGGCTTCATTCTCTAGTTTGTTTATGGAGAAGTATATCCCCCGGACTTTGAGGGATAGGAAAAGGGATGAGTTCTTGAGCCTAGAGCAAGGTAGAATGTTGGTTAATGCTTATGAGGCTAAGTTTCGTGCACTATCCAGATATGCCACTCAACTTTGTTTCAGTCCACAAGAACGGATTCGCCAGTTTGTGAAGGGGTTGAGATCAGAGTTGCGGATTTCGGCCTTACAGGTAGCGGCAACGGCAAAATCCTTCCAAGAGGT
Organism: Solanum arcanum; assembly: GCA_027789145.1. Classification (NCBI taxonomy): domain Eukaryota; kingdom Viridiplantae; phylum Streptophyta; class Magnoliopsida; order Solanales; family Solanaceae; genus Solanum; species Solanum arcanum. The sequence goes on from CM050941.1 coordinate 57,083,587, forward strand.
GGTAGACTTTGTGATAGAAGTGGAAGGAGTAAAGCCCGATGACTTCGCCTCGACATCGACATCAAAAAGGTTTCGAAAGGGGGGTGAGTTTAATGGTTCCTACTCTAGAGNACGAGTTAGGAGGTTACTCGATTCGACCCGTTCGATCGTCACTCTGAGTGTAGTTGAAGTCCACCTCAGACCGGCCAACACTTCTCTGAGAGACCTATACATGAACCCCGCGAGTGCTATGGATGTGGGAAGATTGGACATATTAAGAGATATTGTCCAAAACAGAGTTACAGACCTCCAAATGTTAGAGGTAGAGGTAGTCATGGTAGAGGCCGTTACTCCGGAGGACGTGGTGGTCGAGGGAATGGTGGTCACCAAAACGGTAGAGGTGATGGGCAAACTGGAGCCACTACAACACAACATGGTAGGGGCAACGGACAGACAAACGATAGGGCCCATTGTTACGCTTTCCCTGGGCGGTCTGAAGCGGAGGCATCTGATGCTGTCATCACAGGTAAGCTTTTGGTTTGTGATTGCATGGCTTCTGTATTGTTTGATCCTGGATCCACATTTTCTTATGTATCTTCCTCATTTGCTAATGGTCTAAATTTACATTGTGAATTACTTGATATGCCTATTCGTGTTTCTACTCCGGTGGGTGAATCTGTGGTAGTTGAAAAGGTATATAGGTCTTGTTTGGTGAACTTTGTGGGGAGCAACACTTATGTAGATTTGGTTATCTTAGAAATGGTTGATTTTGATGTGATTCTGGGTATGACTTGGCTTTCTTCGCAATTTGCGATCTTGGATTGTAATGCTAAAACGGTGACACTAGCCAAGCCTGGGACAGACCCGTTAGTGTGGGAGGGTGACTACACTTCCAATCCGGTGCATATCATCTCCTTTCTTCGTGCTAAGAAAATGGTTAGTAAAGGGTGTTTAGCTTTCTTGGCCCATCTCAAGGATGACACTACCCAAGTACCTTCGATTGAGTCGGTTTCGGTAGTCCGTGAGTTTTTGGAGGTGTTCCCTGCAGATCTTCCTGGTATGCCACCAGATAGGGATATTGACTTCTGCATAGATCTTGAACCGGGCACTCTCCCCATTTCTATACACCCTTATAGAATGGCTCCCGCGGAGTTAAGAGAGTTAAAAGCCCAACTTCAAGAGTTGTTGAGCAAAGGCTTCATCAGACCAAGTGCATCTCCTTGGGGTGCTCCGGTTTTGTTTGTGAAGAAGAAGGATGGGAGTTTTCGGATGTGCATAGACTACAGACAACTGAATAAGGTAACTATTAAGAACAAGTATCCTCTTCCTCGCATTGATGACTTGTTCGATCAACTACAAGGTGCTTGTGTCTTCTCTAAGATTGACTTGAGATCTGGTTATCATCACTTGAAAATACAGACGCGGATGTGCCAAAGGCGCTTCGAACAAGGTATGGGCATTACGAATTTGTGGTGATGTCTTTTGGTCTTACGAATGCCCCTACTGCGTTCATGAGCTTGATGAACGGGATTTTTAAGCCATATTTGGACCTCTTCGTAATCGTATTTATTGATGATATATTGGTATACTCGAAGAGCAAGAAGGAACATGAAGAGCATTTGAGAATGGTATTTGAAATGTTGAGGGAGAAAAAGCTTTACGCCAAGTTCTCTAAGTGTGAGTTTTGGCTAGATGCGGTGTCCTTCTTGGGGCACGTGGTTTCTAAGGAAGGAGTGATGGTGGATCCTTCTAAGATTGAGACAGTGAAGAATTGGGTAAGACCCACTAATGTGTCAGAAATAAGGAGCTTTGTTGGGTTAGCTAGCTACTACCGCCGATTTGTCAAGGGATTCTCTTCTATTGCTTCCCAATTGACGAACTTGACTAAGCAGAATGTTCCATTTGTATGGTCGGACGAATGTGAGATTGATGATGCCTTGGTATAAAAGAAGGCCTGATGAAATAGAGGATCGGGTGCCACGTTCCGGTACCAGGATAGAATGAGGATCGGAGTGTCACGTTCCGACACCAGGATAGAATATGGATCGGGTGCCACGTTCCGGTACCAGGATAGAATGAGGATCGGAGTGTCACGTTCCGACACCAGGATAGTATATGAGGATCGGAGTGTCACGTTCCGACACCAGGATAGTATATGGATCGGGTGCCACATTCCGGTACCAGGATAGAATGAGGATCGGAGTGTCACGTTCCGACACCAGGATAGTATATGAGGATCGGAGTGTCACGTACCGACACGAGGGGAATAAAGATAATGAATCTTGAAAGATGATAATATATTGAATCTAATGAACATAATTCCCAAATGAGTATGGTATTGAGGCTTGAGTCCTCAAGTGTGAATTTGACGGTAATTGTAATGATATGGTACTTGTTGTTGTTACATATTGAGTATCATAGTTGAGTTTATGATATTACTTGGTATATATTGTTTCCTATTTTTAGTTGGCCGATGATATCTACTCAGTACCCGTGTTTTGTACTGACCCCTACTTTTATGTTTTCTTCTTGTTTATTTGTGGAGAGCAGCAAACGTGCCGTCGTCTTCGACTCAACAGTAACTCAAGCCAGTCTTACTACATCGGAAATTCAGGGTGAGCTAATGCTTCTAGCTTGGACTGGATTTTCTTCTTCAAGTCTTGATGCCTCGAACTTCCGACATGGACTAGCTTCTTGTGTATTTTAGCTTCTTAGAATACTCTTAGTTTAGTAATTTGGTTATAGATGTTCTTGTGGTGATGACTTCCAGATTTTGGGGATAATGATAAGTTTTTGAGTTATAGAAGTTTATTATTGATTTTACTTATGAGTTTAAGTCTTCCGCATTATTTTCTGTTGATATATACTGAAATGATAAGGTTTAGATTTGGTTGGTTCGCTCACATAGGAGGGTAAATGTGGGTGCCAGTCGCGGCCCTGATTTGGGTCGTGACAGCATTGTACATATGTTTCAATAACAATTAGTAAATCATGAGTTAAATAGAGACAAGGTAAGTGTTCTTTTATACTCCTTTTAAAGGTAAGTGTCGTTTTGCATTCCAACTCTCATACTCGTACATTTAATGTACTGATGCCGGTTGGATTGAATCGTATCATGATGCACACACTTGTAACGAGGATAAATATCAAGCGCACTGTTGATCAAGTTGAGGATCCTAGATTCGGTTGGTGAGCCTCCTTGCATTCAAAAGGACATCTTTTATTGCTTTCTAGTTTGTTCGATAGAATGTTGTAGGGTTTGTCCTAATATTCATCTCAATCAGCTTAGATGTTTCATAGACATTTAGTAGTTCCGTTGTGTATACATTTTCATATTATATTAAATACTTGGGTTTGTATTTTGGCCAAGTTGAAAGATTAAACTTCTAAATATTCCAGATAATATTACTATTCAGTTTATTTAAATTATTTTATCATTACAAGTTGCTTGAAGGAAGATTCTTGTTAGTTTAGTGTAGGAAATCATTTTTAGAGATACCTGTAAGTTGTGTATAAGAATCTGATTTTGTAAGTTGATTATAAAGATCTATTTGCGGAACTGCTTGTAAGTTTCTAAGGAACCTGTTTCTAGAGTTGCTTATAGGTTTCTGCTTGTGTAGCTGCTTGTAAGTTGTCTTATTGATTTCAAGCTTATCTAGAGTATTTTGTAATGGACATGTACAATATAATGTATTTCTTATGTATTGGAGTTTATCAATAGATAACGTGTCTCATTAAAATATTACTAGTAAGAAATTCGGTGCGAAAAAGTCCTAGTGAAGGAAAAAGAGTACGTATCTGGTAATATGCATTGAGAGTTTCCTCATTAATAATCTTACCAGGAAAATCCATTGGGACAAAATCTTAGTTAAGAAAAAAAGATTACAACGCCTATTTACTCCCCTGATTGAAACATCATTTAATTCTTGTAAAGGATGCCTCTTAATCATATACATAGCTTTCCCAATGTTGAAATTGAGTGTGTCTTTGTGATAATATCACATTCATAAATATGTTGCATCCTTGAGATTATCTTGATATATCATTTCTTGTCCATTGGATATGTAGAATTCAACCAAATACACATTTTTGACAATCACTTAGTTTGTGACCTTGTCGGCGTAGACAAATTGTTCAAGTGACTTGTGTGTAGCAATATCCAAGAAAAAAAGACTTTCATGATAATAAAAATGATTTTATTATTGGATAACATGACATTATAATATTTCAACATGAAAACGGACTTCTCTCTTGAGATCAAACTTGGTATAAATCAAATGATTTCCCACAGTTACATGATTTATAAACCTTTACAAGATTGGTAAGAATAAATAATTTATATCGACATTTGATTCACTCCAATATCTCCACATATAAGAGTGATGTTATATTTTGCATGCATAATAAAATTATTTGACAATAATAATAATAGCAGGATACATAAGTGCACTAAATGCACTATGACATGATATATTCTAGCAACTTTAATGAGATTGAAATTAATCTTTATTGCAACACCCCAGAAAATTTTGTTCAAACTAAGACTTGAGCCGTTAATCGTAGTGAGTGAGATTTCACCAAGGAATTAAAATTTTCTTAAGTACTAAGGTCAGCTCACTAGATTTAGAACCTTGAGTTCCAAAAAGAATTCAATTAGGAATAGCAAAATCTGAAATTTTGCAAGTTAAACTAAGTATGAGTTTTAGGTCAATTTCATATGACACTAACTCCTAGAACATGATGATTTAGGTGTTCTACATGATATCATAGGAAATATATTTGAATTATCTTTACAAAGACATCGAGTTTGCTATGTTTCGAATTTGGATGAGTGAAATATGGCTTTTTGAAGTTAGGTTTTCCAGTTAAGGAAAGTTAGCCGAAAATAGCAAGGGGTATTTTGGTCCTTTCCTGAATTAATCAGATTTAATTCATTAATGTTTAGGGTTCTAATAATTTTGGGTTCCATTTTATAATCCTAATATACACCTAGAGTTTTAGCTGAGAGTTAAAGAATAGGCAAGAATAGAAAAGAGGGGAAAATAGGGAAGGATGAAGACATTCGTCGACATTCTTTAGTTTAGTTGCGGACTTTCACCATGAGTTTAATCTCTAAGAGATATGTAAGCTTCCATAGTTTTGGGGGTTTTCACTAACACGCCAATCATGTTATTTTTCAGCGAAATTTCATTCTTAAAGTATAAAGATTAGAGTTCTTGATGCGCTCTTGAAAGGTTTTCTTAAAGTTCACTCTAAATTTTGTTGTGTTGGGGTTTTGATGATTTATTGAGATAAAATTGTGTACTTTTAGTGTTTTAACCAGTATATAAGAGTTTAATTAAGTTAGATGATCGAATCTGAAGTGATTCAGGAAGAAATAGTTCGATTTTAGGAAAGTTAGGCTAAGAACACGAGCAAAAGTGTTTGGCAGATTTTCTTGGTTTGGGGCCTGGATCAATGTGCCTGCAAGAGTGACCGAAATTCTTCTCTGTAATTCAGTGGATGGGACCCCGCGCCATCGATAACCCCAGGGTCGCCTGCCCCATCGAGTTTGCCTCCAGTTGCTCTGTTTGAGTTCGTTTAAGTGCACCTTTACTTCTTTTCGATTCTAACTAATCCAAGTTACTTCTAAACACCTAAAATCAGTCCTAAAATTATCATAACCCTGAATTCAAAATTCAAGTTCAATGTAGAGTTGAAAATTAAGTTTTGAGAATTCTTTTGAGCATACTAAGAATGTCCCTTCGAGTCCTTTTAAGGAGTCTTCTACAACTTCTAGTAACTTGTTTCAAGACTCAAGTAAGTTAGTATGATGGTGAAGAGAATTTATTCATGATTCTACCTTGTCATCATGATATCCTCCATGTCATGAACCAAAACTATTGAATTCTTAATTCACATTCAAGAGAGAGTTAAGAGTTGAGTTCAAGAAAACCTTTAAGCTCAATTGTGAATTTTTTGAGATCCATCAATGATTTGAACTAATTTTTGAGGAAGTAAATAAAAGAACGAGAAGATTCATATAAATAATTTCCGTGTAGTTACTTAGACCTTTTATTCGAGTTGTTCTGACCATAACTTCTGCATAAATTCCATAAATTGAGTATCATTGAGAGGAGGAGTATCTCCAAGTTCTATGTCTCGAGTATTGAGTTCCTTATTCCTTTGGACATTATATTTCTAATGATGTTTATATTACATGATACCCATGAAGTCCTTGAGTTGAATTGTTCATGCTCATAATTCCACATGAACCCTATAAGTCAAACAATCCATATATGAAAGGTGTCTTTGAGTTCTCGAGTTGAATAGTTCATGATCATAATCCCGCATGAACCCTCCAAGTTGAAAATAATTATATCATCCTTAAACATAAGATCATGATCCTTTAATCCATACTTCAATTTAAGGAAGTTAAGAGCTAAGTTTAGAAGTTAAGAAGTAAGTCATAGCAAAGTTCTTAAAGTTTCTAGAGTCTCTATTAAATGTTTTAAATTTTGTTTTAAGGCGCAAGTTTCAAGCAAAATAAAAAGTAAAGAATTCAAGATCTTCTTTCAAACTAATATAAGTGAACTAAGTATTCCCTAAGAGTAGAGTTCATTTCTAAAAAGTTATAAGGTAACTAAGTATTCCCTAAAAAGTTTATAAATGTTTTCCCAGTTAAGTTAAGAGGAAAGTACGATTTCCCATAAGATTTTTTAACAAGAAAAGGGATTAAATCATGAGCTAAAGTATATTTTGGTAGTAGTATTGAGCACCGATGTGGGGATGAGAGTTTACATTAACACAAGTCTCCATGTAAACCATGTAGCTATCATGGGCATTAATGGGTCATACTTTTTAGATGATCACGTAAGTTAAGCTAGTTGATCCACTATGCTGAGGATGTTCTATGTGACGACAAAGTATAGGACAATTCTAGCATCGTGGGTGAGACGTTGTATCACCACTAAGGCTCATAGTGGTGGTTGTTGATTAGAGAAACTCCCATAGTATTAATTACATTACTTCTCAAGGGGTTTTTCTTATTGAGAAAGGAGGTATGAGACTTCATTCATGCATTTCACACGTAAACATTGAGAGGGAGCATGATATGTCTTTTATTATATTATAATCTTGAGTGAACATCATGTATTTAAATAGTTTTTCTTTATATTTCACTTGTTTTAAACTGTTTTATATTGAAATGAGTTCAGTTAAGAATCATGAGTTGGGATGGGTTGAAATTGGAAATATTAAAATGGGTTGAATTGATATTCGATTGGGTCTTGACCCGCCTAAGTTTACTTTGGGATCAAATGGCCTAAAAATGGGTTGGGTCTTTACCCACCAAATTCGACCTGATTAATCGCAATAATTTCACATATTGATATATAACTTTTATAATCACAATTTGAATTTCCACACAAGAATTTTTTGCTAAAAAAGTACAAATTGATAGATAAATCCTAAAAGATGCTAAAATAGATAATAATTCATATCTTCAATATAGGAAAATATCTTAATAATTTTTTTTTAAAAAAGGTTGAGATTGGAGATTCTGTTGAACTAAATTGAAAATTCTCTTCAAATGGGTTACACCTGAATGGGTTGAGATTGAACCCAATTCAAAATATCTTGAGCCCAACCCTTAAAATTTTGGGTGGGTTGGTGGGTTACCTATGTTTGGATTCATTTTTGACACCTATAATTAAGACGATCTTGATCATTTGATTATTTGTTTTCTTCAAGAAGATTTATTTTTTGAATCAATTAATTTATAACGCTTCAGGCATACCATAAATTATGTTCTTCAACGAATTTCCATTGAAGCATTTATAACTGGATTATGACATAGGATCAACGAATGTGTCAGTAACATATTACAACTAGAAATGATTAGAAAAGAGGTTAAAATAAGGAAATATTTACTTTTGGAAAGACTACGAAAAATCTGGAAAATTTTCATTTACAAATGGTCATATCTTCTAGCTCAGAATAATTTAGGGCTATTACTGCATAGGTTTGGAAATCCCTTCTTTCCAACGGAACTAATTTTGTACGATTTTGATATCGTATGAGGGAGATATGTCTTTCTGAAGTTGGGTAGTTGAAGTGAGGAAAGTTTAATTCTTGATTTAAGTAAGGGTTAACTATTCTTTTCACCCATCTATTTTTTATTTCATTTTGAGGGTTTATTAGAGCTAAAACTAAGCCTTAAATTAGTTTTGGAAAATATATTTATGCTTAGGGCTTTGGAGAAAAGAGAAGAGAAGAAACAGAAGGCAAGAAGATCAAGAATTCGCCAAGAATGCCAAGGAATTGCAAGTGGAATTCGTCGAGGGGTGATCCCTACTATGTTATGTGAGATTTTTTCGTTTTGCGTTTGGTAAACCACAAACCAACTTGTTTAATTCAACGATTTTGAGTAGATTAAATGATGAAAACTGATGTTCTTGAAGAATATTATTGAATTCTTGTTAGTTGAGTTTTGCATGCCTAGAGTTAGTTTGATTCGTGTTTTCACGTTGTTTTTAGAGTCGAATTTGTTGGTTATTTAAGATATTAATGATTCTAACTATTTTAGAAAATAACCATGAAATATTAGAGGATTTAGAGATGAAAACGGAGAAAAAAAGTAAAAATGCCTATCTGTGGGGCCTAGGGGAGCCGCGCGTCCCATAGCCCCACAGGATAGTCTCTGTCTATAGGGCCTTGGGGTGGCGTGCCAGAAAGAGAACCCTTACTTGGCCTCTAATGTTTGGGGCATGCCGCCCCACGCCTCTGAGAGCACCATGGACATATATGCACCCCATTCATTCCCCATCTTTCTGTGTTGATTCCTAAGTGATGTAACCATGTTTCCATAAACATAAGATCATGAATATTAAATCCATAATTCAATTCAAGGAAATTTAAGATCAAAGTTAAATAAGTTAAGAGTTAGGTCTAAAAGTTAAGAAGAAAGTGAAAGTAAGTTCTCAAAGTTTCCAAAAGTCTTTAGCTAACGTTTTAACTTTGTTTTAAGGATCAAGTTGGAAGTTAAACAAAGAGTAAATAGTTGATTTCATTTCTTAAAATTTATAAGGGAATTAAGTATTCCCTAATAGTTACAAATGTTTTCACTTTTTGAGCAAGAAAGGAAGCTAGACTTCCAACAGAGCCTTTGGCTAGTTATAGTACATAGGAAATTTTGATTTCCAAGAGAGATTTTAAAGCTACGTTTGAGCAATTACCTCAAACCAGAGAAGAAGTTATTTTAAAAACATATGAGTTAAGTATTTTGGGAGTAGTATTAAGAACCAATATGAGGACGTGAGTTCATATTAACTCATGTAGCCAACATCGACAGAAGAAGAGTCATATTTTTTAGATGATTAGTTAGTTCTTTTTAGAATAGACTAGTGGATCTACTTAATAGTTAAGATTTTATACCGACACCAAGATATTGGACGGTCCTCTTGCAACGTGAGGTAAGATGTTGTACCATCGCTTAAGCTCATAGTGTTGATTGCCGGGTAGAGAATATCTTAGAGAAACAATATTACTTTCATATACAAGTCAAGTTGAGTTTTTTATTGCATCTTTTGACGAACTACGTTATTTTGTTTTTTTTAAGAGGCTTTATGTATATTGCATGTATGGTTATTTCTTTATATTAAGTTCAATATTTCATAAGTTGAGAAGATCCAAGGTAAGCTTTCTATTTAATCTTCTCAATATTAATTTATAGTTTAGCATCAAACTTTTATACTCGTACATTCAATGTATTGGTGCCAGTTGGCCTGCATAGTCTTATGATGCAGCGGCAGGTCACCACGATAAGTATCTAGTGCCTCGTTGATCCAATTTGAGCACTAAGAATCATTGGTGAGCCTCCTCGCATTTCGAAGGACTCTTTTATTGCTTTCCATGTTTTTACTTATAGAATGTTGTGGGGTTTGTCCCAATATTCATTTAGTATTATAGAGGCTTCATAGACAGATAGTTAGTCTTATTTTTCAGTTTGGATCTCTCTTTATCATGCAATTCAGATGTTCTAATTTTGAGATTTAAGTGTCATTTTGTCCAACATATTTATTTATGTTATTTAATGAGAATGTTTCTCGCCTTATGATTAAGTTCAGTCTTTCGCTAATTTAAGTAAGCCAGACTAAGGGTTCACTCAAGACCAGCAATCGTCATTGGGTGTGGACCACGTCAAGGGTGTGGCTCGGGGCATGAAAAACATGGTACCAGAGAACATAGTTCCAAGAATTCTAAGGAGTCTATGAATTTGTGTCTGTAGAGTCCTAGTTATCAGTGTGAAGCGCGCCACATCTATAATTAGGATTCTACAACATCTAGGAAATACATCACTTCTTTCATTTCGTCTTTGTAAATTAGACTTTATCTCTAAAATGTTTCTTTGTAACTCGTGTTTATGCGTATTTGATTATGAGTTGGGTTTTGTTTGAGGAGATATTTTTGGGAATTTCTTTCTCCTGTGATATATGAGGATCTAAGAGATGGTTTTTTACATGATGACTAGAATGAACTAGTTTTAGCTATGTTTTCTAATTTGTCGAGTAAGGAAAGTAAGGTTTTCATGTAAATAGATGACATGTTGATGATCCCTGTGCAATAAGTTGAGAAGTAAAAGCTAGGGGATAGAGAAGAGGTTAAGAACAAGAGGGATATGATATCAGGAAATGAGTTCGGGAAGCAAAAGAGTGATGTGAACTTGTCTTCTTTCCAACAGAAGTACAAAGGACATGTTTCAAAATCTACTAATGCACCTGCACCAAGGAACTAACGTGTGTACAATACTCAAGATTCTTTGACCTTTAAATCTAGAGCTGCGTATTTGCAAGGTGGTAAGGAAAAATGGGTTACTTGGAATCCTACATGTTACATGTGTGGTAGGAGCAACTCAGGGGTGTGTTATGATGGCTTCACTAGTTGTTTCAATTGTGGCCACAATGGTCATTTTATAAGAGAATGTACTATGAAAAGGAAGAGACATAATAAAGAGGGAAATAGATACCAGTCTTCTTTAATTTTTTCATAAGATAAAGTTACATCTTGATAAGTTACATAAGGGGCAGAATGAGAAGTAAACCAGCTTTCTGCAATCACTAGCCATTGATACCAAGAGGATTTGTCGTATATTGTTACTAGTATGATCCAAGTCTTCAGTTTTGATGTTTTCTAGAGAAACATCTTGATGTGTTTTTACACTGGTTGATAATTTTATTCTAGTAGAGAGAGTCTATCGTGATTTTACAATTTCCGCCAATCACAAGAGTACCATGGATGACTTAGTTTAGTTAGACATGGTAGATTTTTATATCATTCTACTTATGGAGTGACTTTGTGCCTATTATTCATTAAAAGATTATAGCACTCGAGTAGTCAAGTTCCAGTTTCTAGTGAACCACTTATATAGTTGAAAAGTACTTTACTAGTGTCTATAGGTCATTCCATTTTGTAGTTAAAGGAATAGAAGTTAGTTTCCAAAAGGTGTATCTATCACTTAGTCCGAGTTAATAAAAATAAGTGTTAAGATACATCCTATTCACTTAGTTTCAGTTTCAGTAGTAAAAAAGTTCCAGATGTCTTTCCTGATGATCTACTCGGAGTCTCTTTTGAGAGAGAAATAGACTTCGGCGTAGAAATCATTTCAAGTACTCGTCCTATCTCTATTCCTTCATATAGAATAGCATCAACAGAGTTAAAACAATTGAAAGAAAAATTAAAATATATGTTGTATGTTTTCACTCGACCAAGTTTCTCACCTTGGGGCGCTCCAGCCTTGTTTGTAAGAAAGAAAGATGGTTCCCTTAGGATGTGTATAGATTACCCTCAATTGAATAAGGTGACCATCAAAAATAAATATCCTCTTCTAAAGGATTCATGATCTTTACGACCAGATTCAGGGTACTTTCTGCTTCTCAAAATGTGATCTCCGGTCAAGCTACCATCATTATTCCAAAGACAACATTTAGAACCAGATATGGACATTATAAATTTTTGGTCATGTAATTTGGTTTAAATAATGCACCAGCAACATTCATGGATCTTATTATCAGAGTCTTCAAGCCTTATTTAGATATATTTGTTATCATCTTCATTGATGACATATTAATCTATTCAAGGAATGAAAAAGATCATGTTAGTCACATAAGGATAGTACTTCAAACTTTGAAAGATAAAATTTGTATGCCTAGTTCTCCAAGAGTGAGTTTGAATTGAATCTGTGGCATTCTTAGGTCATATAGTTTCTGGTGATGGAATTAGAGTGGATACAGAAATGATAGAAGCAATTCAGAGTTGTCCTAGGACCACGTCTCCAAATGATATGAGCAGTTTCTTGGGTTTTGATGTCTACAATAGAGAGTATTTTAAGAGATTTTTATCTCCTTTGACTAAGATGACTAAGATGACTCAGAAGACAGTTAAATTTTAATGGTCTAAAGCTTGTGAGAAAAGTTTCAGGAATTGAAAAAAGGTTGACTACTGTCACAGTGTTGACCTTACCGAAAGGTACTCAAGATTTTGTGGTGTACTGTGATGCATCAAGAGTTGGTTTTGGCTATGTTCTAATGCCGAATGGCAAAGTTATAGCTTATGCCTCTAGAAAGTTCAAGGTCATGAGAAGAATTATCCAACCCATGACTTAAAGTTGGTTGTCGTAGTACTTGCCTTGAAAATATAACTTCAATATTTGTATGGAATTCGTGTTGATATATTCATTGATCATAAGATCCTAAATATGTGTTCACTCAGAAAAATATTAATCTTAGACAAAGGAGATGGTTATAATTGCTCAAGGATTATGACATGACAACTCATTACCACCCAGGTAAGGTTAATGTGGTTGCTGGTGCCTTAAGAAGGTTGTCTATGGTTAGTACCTCCCATATAGAATAAGAGAAGAAAGAACTAGAAAAAGATGTGTATAGACTTACACTCTTAGGAGTCCGAATTATAGATTCCACAGAAGGATGAATAGTGGTGACCATTGGGGTTGAATCACCATTAGTATCAGAAGTAATAGAGAAGCAAGACCAAGACCCCAATTTTCATTAATTAAAGGAAAATGTTCATATGCAAAGAGTATTAGCTTTTGAACAAGGGGGATATGATGTACTGAGATATTAAGGTAGGTTGTGTGTACCTATATGGATGGACTCCAAGAGAGGATCATGGAGAAACCTCATAGATCCAGATATTCCATTCATCGTGATTCCACAAAGATATATGGTGATTTGAGAGATATTGGTGGAAAGGTATGAAGAAGAGCATTGTCAGATTTGTTGCCAAAAACCTGAAATTGTCAACAAGTTAGAGTAGAGCCCCAAAGGCATGAAAAGTTGGCTCATATTATAGAATTTCTAGAATGGAAGTGGGAGATAATTAATATAGACTTCATAACACGGTTATCAGGGTCTCGTAGGCAAGATGATTCTATTTGGTTAATTCTCAATAAAATGACAAAATCAACCCACTTTTCTGGTAAAGACTACCCATTCAGCCTAAAATTATGCTAAGTTGTACATTCAAGATGTGGTAAGACTTCATGGAGTTCACTCTCCATTATTTCAAATGGAGATGCACTATTTAGTGCTAAGTTCTAGAATTCTTTCCAAAAAGGTCTAGGTTCGAGGTGAATTAAGTATTGTCTTTCATCGCCGGACGGATGGACAAGCTGAGCATACTATCCAGACCTTAAAATATATGTTGATGGATAGTGTTATTGATTTCAAGGGGAATTAGAATGATCACCTGCCTCTCTTTGAGTTCGCTTACAACAACTACCTTTCGAGCATCCAAATGGCTCCATATGTACCTCTTTATTAGAGAAGATACAGATCTCCTATTGGGTGGTTCAAAGTTGGTGAAGCAGCGTTGAGAGGACCATATATAGTTCACCAAGCTATGGATAAGGTGAAGGTCATTCAATAAATATTGAAAAAAGCATAGAGTCATCGAAAGTCCTACACAGATGTTAGGAGAAGGACGTTGGAGTTTGAAGTGGATGATTGGGTATATCATAAAGTTTCACTCTTGAAGGGTGTTATGATATTTGTTAAGAAAAGGAAACTTAGTCCCCGATATATTGGTCCTTTCCGAATATTCAAAAGGATCAGCAAGGTAGCTTATGAGTTGGAATAACCCCAACAGTTAGCAATGGGTCATCCGGTATTTCATTTTTTTGTTCATGTTGGAGAAGTGCATGGGAGAAATTTCACTTATCATACCAACTTAAGATATTGGTATCAAGGATATCTTGTATTATGAAGAGATCTTAGTCCATATTCTAGATTTCCAAGTTTGCAAGTTGAGAACAAAGTAAGTAGCATCCTGTCAAAGTTCTGTGGGAAAATCAGTTTGTGGAGAAACTACTTCTGTTAGAATCCTGAAAAAGTGCAGACCAAGGTACTAATTTTCTTCTTAGTACCCCTTAAGTTATGAGTGTGCTTGTTGGTTGTTTGAACTAGATGTTACGCTCTGAACTTAGTAAGAGTAATCTCATTCAAGGACTAATATTCCTAAGGGGGAGATATTATAACATCTCGCAACTAGAAATGAGTAGAAAAGAGGTTAAAAAAATCTAAAAATATTTACTTTTGGAAAAAATAAGAAAAAGTTTTGCGTGTAATGATACAGATTGCATTATCAAGATCTTCAAGAATGATCACATGAACAAGAAACAATCTGCCAATTTGATTAAATTCTTAACACTCAAAGTATATATTATTTGCCCTTTGAACTTCAAAAAAATTGTTCAAGAACTTACTAGTAATGATTCAATTAGTCTAATTATTTCATCTCACCTAAAAAAATAGCCAATTAGAAGTAATTATAGATTCATTCAATATAAATATTACATATAAATAATTCATATAGTCACGCAAAGCACAAATAATTTCACTAGTAAAATTATAATTTAAATAAAAGAATAGTTAAACTTTTGCATTAATAAAATATTAGAAAAAAATCAGTTTTATATATGTGAAGTATAACAAAAAAAATTTAACTTTGATAAAAATGAAATGGAACTACATGACTATTTTTAAATGTGTTCCTATTTAAATAATAGTGAAGATAAAAATTAAAGAGAGGAAAAAGTTTAAACAAAATTTACGTAGGATTTTTTGTTTCCTCCATCATCTGAAGCTTTCCCTCCATCTTCCCACCTTCCCCTCCATCAGACGAGCATCAGGTCAGTTTTATTTTACTTCAAGTTCACATTTTTTTTCATCAATATGATTGTTGGTACGGTTTTTTTTTTTTTTTTTGGCTTTATGTTAGGATTTGTTTTTACTGCCAAGCTTTATTAATATTGTGACATCGCATAATTTTTTTATTTTCTGAGTATTCAAGTGATATTAAGCAAATTCCCTTTGTCAATTTCATGATTTTACTTGTTGTGTATTCTCAGAATTTGTTCTTGTTGCGTATTCTCAGAAGAACTTCTTCATATTTGATTCACCTCTCTGTTCTTCATGAATATGCAGTCATGCTAAATATTAAACGTTTTAAGAATCTACTAAAGTCAGCTAATGGACATGCTGTTGAGATTTCATAGAAGCCTTTATTTTCAATAGAGAAGTGTAGAAACGAAGATGACGAATAAGAAGGTAAAGATAACCATAGGAAACATCGAAATAGTCGAAGTCTTTCAGATGACACGAGAAAGGATATTGGGCCTCAGAAACAGGAAGGGAAAGTTGGGCCTCGGAAACAGAAACGGAATGCAGAAGCAAAACAGGAATGCAAAGTTGGGCCTCTGAAACAAGAACGGAATGCAGAAGCAAATGAAGGCCCAAAGATATGAAGTCATCATATTTTCTTAGAGCATGTATACACCCAGATTTATACTACTTAGATTCATTTTTTTACCCTTCTTAGATTTTTTAGAAAATAAAAGTTTGTTATATTTTGAACAAATAGGACTAGAACAGTTGTATAGTCTGTTAGGAATAGAAGGTTTTGATTTTCATCATAGCTGTATATATACAAGTTTGGAGGAAGAGATCAATACACAGAAAAATTCCCAAACATTCTTCTTTACTGCTTCTTATAAGTTTTTGTATCAATGTAGTAAATCAAATCATATTAATAAAATACAATTATGACTAACGAATCTATCAATATTTCTGAATCCACATCTGCAACTCAGGTAGCAGGATCTTCCTCATGAGCTAAAATTGATATCAATCATGCATTCTAGCTGCATTCTTCAGATTCTCCTAGAATGGGTTTGATTAGCAACACCTTTGATGGAAGACGTTATCAGTGATGGAAGAGATCAATGATTATAGCACTCTCTGCAAAGAACAAGTTGGGTTTCATCACTGGAGCACATCCTTCATCAGCTCCAACATCAGCATATCTGCAGCCTTAAAGTAGGTGTAATGATATGGTAACATTTTTTCTTCTTAACTCCCTTTCAAAAGAAATAGGACATAGTGTTATATACTCTAGAATTGCTAAAGAACTCTAGATGAGTTTGGAACACAGGTTTGGTCAATCAAATGGTGCTAAACTTTTACATCTAAAGAAGGGACTTAACAGGTTGGTATAGGGAACTAACAACATTGCAGGGTATTTTACTAAGCTCAAGAGGCTTTGGGATGAATTATCTTCTCTGGATTCACAAGATAAGTGTACTTGTGTGTGCATCTGTGAAGGAAAACAGAAATTGTAGAAATCTGTGGAGGATGAGATGCTCATACAATTCTTATAGGTCTTAATGACACATATGATCAATCTAGGGATAATATTCTTATGATGAATCCATTATCTAACATAAATTTTGCATATTCCTTAATCTTACAGGATGAGAATCAGAAGTAAACATACATAAGTGTCACGGACTTTTCAATTCGGATAATACTCCGTGCGACACTTGACGGTTTGCTCACGAGTCTTTCACGATCTCGCAAACTCAAGTAAGCCTTTCACTATTTTGGATCGCTAAGAGAACTTTAGAAAGGGAAAACAAAGACAAATTTGGAAGAATGGACTAGTATCTTATTAGTCAATTGAATTGTTGGATGCTTTATAAAATACAATGACCCTACTATTTATACTACTCTAAACACTAAGAGTAAATAAATGCTACACTATCTACAAGCCCCTAAGCCATGCCCACAAGACATGCTTCTAAGTCTTCCAAAAAAGGACTCCTAGCCTTGACTAGTCTGCCCCCACGTCCTAGAGGCCTTGAGCAAGCCTCATCAAGGCTTGAAACTGCTGCCCCTTCACCTTTAGTAATGCTTTGTAATGCTTCAGAATCGCTAAAGCTGAAACTGCCAGAACGCAGTTGTAATTTGCCCCTCCAGCTGCTGCTGGCAGGCGCTGAACCTTGGTCTGCTGGCCGGTTTGGGCTGCTTGACCCCTTGCGCCTGCTGCTGGCTGCCTAGGCAGGTCACGATCTGCCTGGGTATCGGGCGGGTCGTGACATAAGTCCTATTAGCAATTCTGACTCTTCATCTTTCATGGTTAATAGCAATGCTAATAAAAAAAATGGTAAGCAGTTTCAGAAATTCAGCCTAGGTGCATCAGAATCTGAGCTAAGCCAAACATGGGATATCCTAAGATTAACAAATATCAACAGGGCCAGTAGTCTCCTAGATATCCAAGACAGAATCCAAGGCTTAAAGGAAAAAAAGAAATATAACCCTAATGTTTCTTGTGATCATTGTGGTAAAACAGGTCATGTCATTGATGATTTCTATAGACTCAGAGGATTTTTTGAGGATTGTAACTTCACAAATGACAAAACCTATTCAACACCAGTGAGGGGAAATAGAGCTATTATAGAAGAAGATGAACCTAGCTACTACATGGATCAAACAAGACTGCACATGAGCAAGGAACAATTTGGCCAGTTTATTCAAGTGATGAAGCAGATGAAACTTCCAGAATCAGCATCAAAGAATATTGGTCCTGAAATTAATGCCAATGCAATACCTGGTACAATTTTAAATTATTTTGGAACTTGTTTTCTGTTTTTAATTCTGAAACTTGGATCATAGATTCAGGGTCTTCTGAACACATGTTTTTCAATTCTGAGTCATTTATCACATTATCTACTCTTAGGATTCCTATCAACATAAACCTTCCAAATTCTTATTTCATAATTGTTACTCATATAGGAAGTGTTCTAATATTCTCTGACTTGACATTACATAATGTCTTGTATTTTCCAAGTTTCAAATACAATATCTTATCTGTACATAAGTTCAGTAGTCAATTTGCTTATACAGTTCTTTTCAATTCTAACAACTGTATATTGCAGGGCCATTCAATGAAGAGGCCTCAATCATGTGGTGAATCAAAAGAAGATCTTTATTTCTTGCGGCCTTTCCCTAAGAAGCCTGGTGCAAGTCAAAATACTTCTTTACAATCTAAAATATGTAGTAGAATCTGTAGTTCTTATTGTTTTCCTGATTTAGTTTCAGTTCCTTTTCCTATTTGTTCAAATGCTTCGTTAGATGTAAGGTTATTGTTTACTGGATTAGTTCAATCGAATGTTGTGGAATTAGTCCCAACATTTATCTTAGTCAGTTTGGAGGTTTTATATACAGTTAGTAATTCAGTAGTCTTTACATTTTCATTCTCTATTTTAAAGACTTGGGTTGCCATTTGGCTAGTTTAAATGTTCAAACTTTTAAAACATTCCAGATAGTAATACTATTCAATTCAGTTAAGTTCTTTTATCCTTATAAGTGTGATTGTTGTGTTTTGCTCAGTTAAGCAAGCCAAGCTAAGGGTTTGCTCGAGGCTAGCAATGGTCACCGAGTGCCGGCCACGTCCAGTGTGTAGCCTCGGGGCATGACATATATGTTATATTTGATACACAATTTTTTTTCTAATAATATATATACTTATCTAACACAAAATGAGAAAAATGTAAAAATAAATAAATAAATTAGGATTAGAAGGTTAAATAGGATGAAGTAAAAAAAATTGGTGAATGTGTGGATGGTTTGTGAAATGCTATGAGTCGAGATTTTTACCAATAAAAGAGAAAGAATATGACACATATCATTGTGGTGGTTTGTAAAACTAATATGTGCTAGTTTTTTTATGAAACTCACAGTCTCAATAATTTAGTCATGAAACTCAAAAAGAAAAAAAAAAGAGGATAGTTTAGGTGTATTTTCAATACTTCTCTCTTTAAGAAATGAGTCAATTGTCAGGATATTTGACATAATATTTACTTAATTAGATAAGTTTATATTATTTTTGATATTTTATAATGGTAAGATCATAATCTAACTTTCTTCTAACATTTTTACTACTTTTGATTATATATGATATGATTTGATAGTGAGAAAATATTCATAGGTGATGGTATGCCATGCATCTATTAGTACGATGTAAATACTTAGATAGTACGGACAAACTTTTACCACTTAAAAGATTTAATCCCCGATTTCTACTCATATCTTAAGTGTAACACCCCGGAAAAGTTTTGAGCTAAGAGACAAACCTTCCAACGTAGTAAGTGAGATTTTACCAAAAGGAATTAAAATTTTCTTAACATTTAATTTTAGATCACTACATTTAAAGCCAAGAATTTCAAAAAGAATTAAATTGGAAATAACAAAATCTTAAATTTTATAAGTTAAGCTAAGTATGAGTTTTGAGTCAACTTCAAACAATCAAAACTCCCATTTAAGGATGAGTTAGGTGTGACAAAAGATACCATTAGAAAGATATTTGAACTATCTTCACAAAGCCGCCAAGTTTTCTAAATTTTGATTTTGGATAAGTGAGATATAACGTTTTGAAATAAGGTTGTCCAGTTAAGGAAAGTTAGACGAAAATAGTGAGGGATATTTTGGCCCTTTCCTTATCCAATCAGGTTTAATTCATTTTTAGTCATGTTTTAAGATTATAATCCTTTTAGGTTCAGTTTCATAATCCAAAAATACGCTTAGTGTATTACTTAGGAGTTCAAGAAAAGACAAGAAGAGAAAAGAGGAGAATATCAAACATTCGTGGAGATTCTTGCATCTTCTTGCGGAATTTCGTCATGGCTCTAATATCTAAGAGGTATTTATGATTTCATATTGTTAGTTTAGTTCACCCACATGCCAATCGTGTATTTTTTAGGCGAAATTTCATTCTTAAAGTTTAAAGATTAGAGTTCTTGATGAGTTCTTGAAAGGTGTTATTAAAGTTCATTCTAAATATTGTTGTGTTGGAGTTTTGATGATTTATTGAGATCAAATTGAGTAATTTTAGTATTGTTTCCATTAGATTAGAGTGTAATTAAGTTAAGTAATCGAATCAAAGTTAATGGGGAAGAAACTGGTCGAATTTAGGCGATTTAAGGTGAGAAAACAAGCAAAAGTGCAGAAATTCTTGGTTGGGGCCTAGCGCGGCGCGCCTGCCAGAGAGACCCAAACCCATCTCTTTTCGTCAAGGGTTTGTGATCCACTCCATCCATAGCTTCAGGGTCGTCTTCCCAGTCCAGTGTGCTTTCAGTAGCTTCGTTTGAGTTCGTAAAGTGCACCTTCACTCCTGCTTTATTCTAACTAAACTAAGCTACTTCAAACAACTAAATTCAGTCCTAACAATATCATAACCTTGAATAATTCAAATTCAAGGTATAGTTGATAGTTAAGTTTTGAAAATTCTTTCAACCGTTCTAAGAAAGCTCTTTTGAGGAGTCTTCCACAACATCTAGTAACTTGTTTCAAGACTTAAGCAAATGAGTATAAGAGTAAAGAGTATATATTCACGAGTCTACAATATCACCTAGATCCTTCATATCACGAACCATAACTCTTGAATTCATAAATTCACATTTAAAAGAGAGTTAAGAGTAGAGTTCTGTAACAACCTCCTAGGTCGTTTTGAGAACTAGGACTATTTTGACTCTTTCTATAATATTTAAATGGGAATTTCGGAATATTCGGTCAACAAGAGTATCTAGTTGATAAAAAATTTAATAAATAATTAATATAGTTAATAGTTAGTGGCCAAATCTATAATTCATTTGATAAATTTAATACTTGATCCATATAACTATATTAAGTTAGTGGGATATCCCACTTTCAATACTTAATTAGTTATTACAAAAAAAAAAGGAGTTAGATGAACAGAGGCGGCAGGTAAGAATTTCTTTGGTAATTGTATGTAGTTACGATGGGAGGATATCCCTTGCTTGTTTATTTATTTATTAATATTATTAGGAAAATTATTACTATATTAATATAATTGATTGGAAAATTGATAGGGGTAAGTTGCAGGGGGTAGTATCGGTTTTTTTAGGTTATATATAAGATAAATGGGGTGATTGGATTGTTGGTTTAAGATAAAATAATAATTGAAGCCAAATGATTGGAGGATATTAATTAGTAACAGTATGTATTGCTGGAGATGTACTAAATGGTGGAGTAAATATTTTGTTTTGTTAATTAGTTGTGATGGAAGTGATGAAGAGAGGAAGCATTGACCCTTTTGATTTTGATGTCGCCGTTACTGGTTCTGTAACCAGTGGCTTCATCTAACGGTGTTATTATTGTTTCTTATTATTATTTCAATATAAATTAAGTTTATCTTTCAATATTGAGATATGTAATTAATTATTAGGTGGATATTATATGATTCAATATTGAATTTAGGGTATATTGGAGAGATTAAAGTTTAATTCTTGGCTTGAAATTTAGCAAATATTATAATTTTAGCATATAAATTATATCAAGATTTGGAGCCTATTAGAGATATGAGTGGGTTTTAGATAGACATATAATAATTTGTATGTTTACAAACTTGCTTACTTAGGAATATTGCATAAATAGTAGATTGGAAACGTTCAAAAACTTTGCGAAAAGGAAAGGAAAAATCTTGATGATTTGTGGCACGAGGTTCTACATTTACGGTATGTTAAGATTTTATACTTGTTGAAGGACTTTATCCTAATTAAAGATTAAAACCGGAATAGAGAATGGGTAAGAACGAAACATGGAGGTATCGTATCAATTGTGTGACGGGCAATGGTACGAGTACCTGGGATATAAAGAGAAAGTTTATTACTATAGAATGCGGGTTGAAAATCATGAATGTTAAAGCATATGGGCATTAGCTGATATATTATTGAATTGAATTCCTTGTGTGATTGTGTTTTCTTTATTACACTCGTATAGTTGTGATAATTGAGGTGGTTATGTATTATGCTAATATTGGATTTATTGAAATGCACATCATCCCCTTATTTGAAATAATATTGTTCAAATGCATCAATATGAGATTGAGTATAAGTTGGGCACGTGGAGATCGTCCGTGCTGGGATGTGAGATGTTAATATTGTAATTTGGGCACGTGGAGATTGTCAGTGCGGAAATTGTTTGATATTATGATAGTATATTGAGATCGTCCACGCAGACACATGGATATCGTCCATGTCTATATATGGACCTCGCGAGTCCCCCATGTATTTCCGAGGAGTACCATGTATATACGATTGACAGAGTATTGGGTATTATGAGGCAAATCATTTCATAGTGTCACATTGCATTGCATCTCATGACATCCTTCATTCTTGATGATTATGTGTTTCATTTGGTTGTTGGAAGTTACTTGATGATTGATTACCCTCTATTTGAAGAAACTTGACTGGTAAGTGTAATATAGACTTGTATAATTAAAAGAATTGATTTTTCTTATATAAACTCTCGCCACTACTTCTTTATTGTCGGTCAATAAGATATATTGGGTACACGTGGTTTCGTACTCATACTACACTTTCACACTTTTATGCTGCAGATTGGATTTCAAATTCGAGCACGTTCTTGAAGCTTGAATATGAGTTTGAATTATCTTGGAGGTGTGGCGCTGCTTGGGATATTCTGTGTCCCGTGCGTTCAATCTACCTCTATTTATTAGGTTACTTTGGTATTATGGTAGGATATTTCTTATGTTTTGATTTCATATTAGTTTGGACTTGTATCCTATTGTAGAAGCTCTTGTACTTATGACACTAAATCTTGGCGGTGGTATTTCTATTTTCCGTATTTATTTTGAATACTTAGTATGTTAGATATTAGTTGATATAATCTTTTCACGTTTAAGTTGAAATAGTGAAATTTATTGAGTTGACTTACCTATCAGTTGAAAACATAGGTGCCATCACGACTCATGATTTTGGGGTCGTGACAAATTGGTATCAGAGCCCTAGGTTCATCGGTCTCACGATTACAAGAGCTGAGTCTAGTAGAGTCTTGAAGATCGTTGCGCAGACGTGCGTTACTTATATTCGAGAGGCTATAGGATTTTAGGAAACTTTCTTCTTTCATTCCTAATCGTTCGTGTGGTTTGGTTTAAGGTCAAATTTCATGTTCCATTCTCTCACCAACGGTGAATAGATATTTTCAAATTTGACATCTGTGGTAAGGGAAGATATTATGAGGTATAGTACATAAGTTGTGTGGCTAGCCAAATAACTTAGTATTGAGCATTTTGAATTTTAAGTATGAAATTGACGAGGATTGAAATAGTAAGAACAACTTTCTCAAGGTGTGATTTAGACAAAGATACTTGAACTTCATTTTGAATTTATTAGGAACAATTTTATAACGTGTGTTTATGATATGTGAATAATTTAGTAATGAAATGGTATGTGTTGATGTCTTGAAGAGAATGTTAAGATTAGGAAGATTCAATTGATTAAATAAGAGTTCAGTGATTATGGTAAGGCTATGGGAAAAGTTGAGAAAGGATAGACATATAATATGATAATTTCTCATGACGTTTGAGAGGGTAAGATTTGTTATAAGATTTGTATGACATATTTCCTTTTTATCCTTTCAAGTGGAGGTATACCGAAGATAATATGAATAGTTCAAGTTGAATGGCATTACGGCCACACTAATGTTTATTTTATAAAAGTCACAACGTTGGTTAACTCTAATACATCAAAAGATTATGAAAAAGTTAATTGTATGTCAGTCACTAAAGACATTTAAATGGAGTGTTAATGATAAATAGCGATAAATTCATTTTGCGAGGAGCTTATCATATATTGAATTGATTATTAGTAATAATAATTGAAAACAAGAGGGGAAAAAGATTTTTTTTAACTTAAGAAATTTTGGAATGGATAGTTGTATGACGCTACATAAAGACACCAATAGAGATGTATGCATAATAGCATGAATCGCTAAATAAATCATAGATAAATATAGTAGTGATTGGAAATATTATTTTCGTAAATTATTAATTGTATTGGGATAATCAAGGTGGTTTTAAGTATGATTTGATATGCTCTCGATTGACTATAATTTTATTTTGAACGTGGATCTACTTCATTTTACATAATTATGTACCTTATTTTCAATTTGAATATGCTTTGTAACTTTTCTCTTCTGTGTATACATATTCCTACACCTTTAGATGGTTCTTAGTGGTAGATCAATCACATCGATTTTATATTAACTTAATAGTTTATGACATGTGATAAAAACCTAGTTATTTTATGTACGGAAGGTTTAAACATCATTTGGATATGGATTGAATTTCTTCACTTTCATGAAATTTATGACTATAAGTGTAATACTATTACCTCAAATGTGTCAGGTAATCCTAATTTAATGTGTCGGATAGTCTCAATACCCGTTCAAGAAAGGTATTTGCATCTCTAAAGTTTCAATGTGTGGAAACAAGTGTTGCATCACACATTCGTCTTATGTTTGTGATAATAGTGATGTTATGTCTCCTTTAGAGCCCATTCCAATGGCGCAATATTTTTTTAGGGTACTCCATGTGAGTGTGATAAAAAAAATTAGTATTGACTTACAATTAGACACTTGACCTATTTGTATTATTTCTTATTAGAATACTCCAATGAATTTGAAAGAATTGTAACAAGACTTGTTGAGTAAGACGCTTTGTTGGATCAAGTATATTTTTATTGGGTGTTTATAACATATTGAGATTCCTTTGTTATTATTTTCATTGAGGATATATTGGTATTCTCCCATAACAGGAAGGATCACGATCATTATTTGAGAATGGTTCTTAAAATTCTGAAGAAAAAAAAATCTCTATTTATGTTTTATTAAAGTGTGGGTTTGATTAGTTTGGTGGCATGGTTGAAATGTATGGTGATCATGAAATTTAGTATGAGGGATCCCAAGATAATTGAGGAAGTCTGAGATTGGGCCTGGCCTATTTTAGTTGCGATATTTAGAGTTCTTAGGCCTAGTTGGTTAGTATTGACGGTGCTCTCATTCACTACACCTGCATTGAATAGATTAACCAAGAAGTAAGTGGTTTTTCAATGGTTTGATGTGTGTGAGGTGATCTTTTCAAAGCTCAATGTTGGGTTATTGCCCATGTTCCAGCCAAAGGGATCATGGACTAATCTTATTTGAAAAGGATTAAAATTATTCTCTTTATCTGATTTCTAGTTCTATTAGGAAAAGGATTATAATTGTAATCCTATTTGTAGTTGGGTTTGACTTGTAAGGAAAAACACAAATTTATAAATAGAGGAGGGTCTTGAGAGAGTAATTCAATTACTCATTAATATTTTCTTTAAATATTTTAGGACATAAGAAAGGTTTTTGAGAGAGATTTCAACAAGAGAGAAGAGAGAAGAGAGAAGAAAAAACTTTCTTTTGTTGCAGTTTTTCAGATCATATTTTTCAATTAACTAACCGCTGGATCGGAATGAAATTTAGACTGTGAGTTCCCGAAATCTTGTTGGTATATTTGAGCAGTGAAAATCGAATTTGGAGGTCAGCAAGATACTATCTTAGGTTTCGAACAGAAGCTATGTTTTGGTGGTGGCTTTCTCTTTATCTTTTGGTTGAATATTAATGTAGAAAGGTAAGTGTTATGCTTCAAGATAATTTAAAGTTTAAGAGAAGAACTGTCTTATTTAAAGCTTAAACTTGATGGTGGTGGTGCTTGCATTAAAATTGTTAAGACATTATATTTATAGTGTGAAATGCGAGGTATTTTAGTATTATATTTAATAAGAGGAATCTAAATTTTAGACAATGGAGATGGTTAGAGTTCTAATATTTTGACAAAGTAAATATGATAGCAGGTGTCTTAGGTTGAAAGAAAGTGAATATAGGTAGTCTACCTTTGGTACATGTGGAAAAGTGTCCCTTGTCTATGGATGTCCAAATCCTTAACCAACAACATTGTGAAACTTGATATTTTAAAATATGGTAGAATTTTGGCTTACATGGAGGTGAGGTAGTTCTTTTTGGATCAGATTAGGGTTCAAAAACTTGGTGAAGAAAAATTGTATAAGATTTGAGACAGTATGTTGCAAGGAAAATCCAAGGAGGAAATTCATGATGGTGAGGGAGTTTCGAGGACAAAAGATCTTATTCATGTTCTTTGGATAGGTGAGTTGAGTAGATTGGTAATGGAGAAGGTTCATATTTTGAGGTATTTTATTCATCCGAGGTCTACATAGATGTATCGTGACTTGAAGTAACATTGTTGGTGATGTCCTACTAAGAAAGACATGGTAAATTTGCATCTTGGTGTTAACACTATTAGCAAGTGAAGTATGAACATTAGAATTCAAGAAGTATGACTAAAATAATGCTTATACTAGATTTGAAGTGGGAGGCTATTGCTATCGATTTTATTATAGATTTTACATACATTGGATAAGTCAATGATATATGGATGATAATGGAGTGATTGAACAAGTCCTCATATTTCAAACCACTTATAAATCAGAGGAGTTAGTCAGGATCTACATTCTGGAGATAGTTCACTTGTATGAGATGTCCATTTTATTTAAATATTTTTATCATTTCTTTCAGGTACTTAATTGACATCTTATTTCTAGAGGTCTATGCAGAAAGAGTTGGATACTCAAATGGATCTTACTATAAATTTCTACCTTTAGATTGATTGTGTATTCAAGTGGAATATTTAGGTCTTTAAGGACATGTTGCGGACGTGTGTGATCAATTGTGGTGGTCACTAGGATAAGTTTTTGCTTTTAGAGAAATTTGCATACCCTGATAGTTCTCATTCATGTGTTGAAATAATGTCATTTGAGGCTTTGTATAATAGGAGATATCGATCTCCAATTGGTTGGGTTGATCTATTGGGGGTTAGGTTGTTGTGTACGCATATGTTGAGGGAGTCCTTGAATAAGATTAAGTTGATTGAGAATAAAATTTTCATGGCTTAGAGTAGGCAAAAGAATTATACTGATTGAAGGGTACGAGATTTGGCATAAATAGTTGGTAACTTATTCTATTGAAAGTTCACCCAAAAAGTTGTGATGAGATTATAAAAGAAGAGTAAGTTGAGCTCGAGGTATGTTGATCCGAGATAGTTGAGTGTATCGTTAGGTAGCTTATAAGTTGGATTTCTCGCCTGGCTTGTTGGGTGTTCACCCTATACTTTATATTTCAAGGTTGAAGAAGTAAAATTAGGATGGTTTCATACGATTCAATTGGATTTCGTGTTATTTGATCAGAATACGACTTTTGAGGAGGCTACATCAGAGTACGAGTCAGACATGTGGATCCTATATCCCCAACTATTTTGAGCGCTCAATTACTTTTATTTCTTTTACCGTTCGAGGACGAACATTTGCTTTAGTGCTAGATGATGTAACGACCTCCTAGGTCGTTTTGAGAACTATGACTATTTTGACTCTTTCTGTAAATTTAAATGGGAATTTTGAAATATTCGGTAACTAAGAGTATCTAGTTGAAATTTTTTTTAATAAATAATTAATATAGTTATAGTTAGTGGGTCAAATGTATAATTCATTTAATACGTGACCCATATAACTATATTAAGTTAGTGGGATATCCCACTTTCAATACTTAATTAGTTATTAGGGAAAAAAATAAAAGAAAGGAGTTAGAAGAGGAAAAGCAACAGATGAACTGACGCGGCAGGTAAGAATTTCTTTGGTAATATGCATGTATTTAAGAAGGGAGGATATCCCTTGATTGTTTATTTATTTATTAATATTATTAGGGAAATTATTACTATAATAATAGAATTGATTGGAAAATTGATAGGGGTAAGTTGAAGGGGTAGTATCATTTTTTCTAGGTTTTATATAAGACAAAAGGGGTGATTGGATTGTTGTTTTAAGATAAAATAATATTTGAAGCCAAAATTGGATGATATTGTTATAAAATAAAGCTCAGAAGAATATATAAACATAAATAGAAGAAGACAAGAGAAGTAAATTGAAGAACAGGAAGTTTCTTTTTGTGCAAGTATATGTAAGTCTTATTTGTATATCATACAATAGTAAATGAACAACCGTATTTATAGGTTGAGAAATCACTCCAAAAGTCACCATATTAAGTGTCATAATAAATAGATACATTCTTATCCAAAAAGATTCATGAAACCTAGTGAATATGGATAGTTGTTCATTTACTTACTTTATGGACTATCCACCCATTCAATGGATTTATAACACTCCCCCTTTGATGTCCATAAATATTGTGCCTCGTTAAAATCTTACTAGGAAAAACTCTGTTGGAAAAAATTCTAGTGAAGGAAAAAGAGTACACATATTTTTTGATACTCACTATTTGTTGTCTCATTAAAAACCTTGTCAAGAAAACCTAGTGGGAAAAAACCTCGGTCAAGGGAAAAAAAGTGCAACACGTATTATACTCTCCCTGATTAAAACATCACTTAATTTCTTGTGATGTTTTCTCCAATCTTCGTGCATTGTGGTTGGTATATTCTTTTTCAAAGAAAAAACACATATTTCCTGAATATGGTGTGTCATTTATCTCAACCAGACGCACTTTCGACTTGCTTCCTGGAGGGCTTTTATTTCTGTGTAGCAAAATTTACTTTATTGATCTCCAGGATATTATTGTACCTCCACATGAAAATGAATAATGTGTTTGAGATTGTACTTCATGCGAATTAGATAAATATTCTGCATCTACATAAACAATCAGTTTTGTCTTGAATTCCTCGGAATAGAATAAACCTATAATTATGGTCCTTCGAGGATATTCAATCATGTGCTCAACACAATTTCAATGTCCGTTTATCAGGGAGAAACTGAATCTTCCTAGTAAATTTACTGCAAAACTAATATCTGGTCAAACATTGTTAGTACGATGCACTAGTGCCCTGATTGCACTAAGATATGGAGTTTGATCACCAAGAAGCTCTTCATCCTTCTCTTGAGATCAAAATGAATCATCATATATGTACAGTGATCTCATAATCATTGGGGTACTCAATGAATGCGATTTGTCCGTATAGAATTGCATCAAAACTTTTTAGTGTATATGCACTGTTAGACAAGTATTTCATTTGTCAAATTATCAATCTATAGGTCAAGACAAAATTTTGTCTTACCAAGACCTTTTCATAAAAATACAAGGACAATTATGGTCATTCTTTTGTACCCTTTTCTTCCTTGACTATTTCAATCCATAAAAGAATTTTTCTTGACTATTTCAATTTCAATCCATATAAGGATTCTTGAAGCTTTATTGAAAAAGTTTCTTTCAAACTCTTATATGCTTCAGACACCTTGATTGTTTGAAGGATTTTCATATAACCTTCTTTGTCTATCTAGACATGACAACTATTCATTATATGCATTCAATTTTTTCATATGTTGCCAGATCAAAACAAACCTCATTGCATCCACCATAGGAGAAAACATCCCCAATAATGTCAGAATTTTTGCGATACACATTTATGACCCAAGGCACAAATCGTATTTAATATATTACGATTATACTATCTCGTAATAACTTATTTGTACCCCACTGACATTATACCTTGATTTATGGACTACAAGTCCAAAATGTCACTTTTCTAAGTGAGACAAAATATACTTGAATTGTGCATTTTACTTGGCCAACCATTTATCTGTCCACACAATATGACAGATTTGAATTCAAGATTCTCATCACAATTTATATCATTGAGTGCTACCTCATATCAAAGATACTGTCGATGGTTATTTGATATAAATTCCAACAAGACACAACTTATCGAGATCTCTTCATTTTTTAAATTTTTTAGGTACCTGAACCTTTTTCAAGATTTTATGAAGTGTTATGTCAATGTGCTCTTTTAAAGCACTTGCCTCATTATCATGAACATATTGATTATTTGCTCCTTCCTTCTTCAAGGAATTTTATATTTTGAATCGATTGGTCTATTACGCTTTAAGCGTATCATAGACAAGGACTTCCCATTGGAACATTTGCAGCTGAATTATATCATAGGGTCAGTTCATTCATCTGGCAACTGATTTGCAACATTATGCAACGTAATTATCCCTTGAATTTGAGTTCACATATTTATTTAACGAGGATCTAGATAATTCATAATTAACCTCACACATAATTTTCAGCTGTCAATCATCTCTCCCCCTAATGTTAGAAAATCTAACATTCATTTCAACCTTATTTGAAAGTTCATCTTTGTGCGTGGTGGAGCAACTAAAATCGTAACCACACATTCAACATTTTAGATGAAAATGATATGGTTCCTGACCCTGAACCAATTTTAATGGAAAAACCTTGTTGGTTTGATGCATACATGTGTTGGTACATGTTAAAAAAAATTATCTAATACCAAATCTTATTTGGGAGTTGTGTTCTCATAACCATGATTTAGCTATAATTGGAGGCGTACAATTTCTGCTAAATCAACTAGCATTATTAATATAATTTCATAGTTTGAAACTGTGCTCTCAATTTTAACAATTCGAGCAAACAACCTTACAAAACCAATTGTAAGTTGACAACAAAAAACATGTGACCATCGCATAGATATATCGGTCATATAGTTGCAAATGATCCACATGGAAAGTGAACGGGCTCATATTCACTCTTTTGTATGTTCCAAAACTTTTTAGGAGATTACAATCCCAACCTTAGCTGGTACAATGATCATTTTATCAAGAGAACAAGCAACACAAAAGAATTATTGAAGAATCTTTATTTCTTCATCATATAAATCACCTAAATTCTCAATTACGTTTGCATCACATTTAAACGGAATGGTCAACCAGTCATGCCAACTGATCTTTATTTTAGTACACTTATAATTTACTTTTACATGTGATTTCATCAGCATGTACATGTTTGTCTGCAACAAACAAGAGGAAAAGTGGGGTAATCTCTTACATAAATATTTATAACCCTCTTCGGTTGTAGTGATTTATAGTCTCAAAATTTATTTTCAATTCATACGAAACTTAAAAAGTTTTTTTTTTGACTTACTACAACCCCAATATTATTCCTCTGATAATAACACAACTCGTTAGAGCTTGCAATCAATTTTGTGTACTAGAACATATTGCATGACACCATCCCTATGGTGAGCATCTCCTTCAAGGAGGAAATTATATTATTATTGTCATGGTCAAAATCATTACGAGCAAGACGTCTTTCTTGCTTTACTTTTGTTGTACCATAGCTACACAACCAATGACAAATTTGTATTGCTACACAATAATGACCACAACCCTTATAGGCATGAACTATTTCTTTTTTTTTCCTTTAGTTCATATAAACATACCATAGTGACGTATAAAAGTACAATACGATTAGCCATTTCTGCCAAATAAAATTTATTTCCTCTCAAACCTCTCGTAGAGGTGAGTTTTGACATATATCATTTTTTTCTCAAACCTTCCATAGAGGTGAGTTGTGGCATATATCCAATCCATAATGATTTTATTACATCTAGACCCATTCTCTTATATAATGGTCGAGTATGCACAATACTCATCACAAGTCACATTCTCTTCAAGGAATGGACTAATCATTTACATGTACTTCATAAATTTGCATTATAAGCGCATTATCATGGCTTTAAAATTTATCATATTTTGCATGATACACCTCAACATCACTTTGAAGGATCAAGTTTACCATCACTTTATCTTCTTTTCATTTGATGGAGGATATATAAATTTTTCAAATTATTGGGTCGACAACATTCACAAGTCCAATGTCCTTTCATACCATTTTGTTAATGAAAACTGCCTTCATATTTCGAAGGACTATTTGGAGAACCCATAGTGTTCTTACTTTTATAATTACCACAATGATGACTATTATAATTCCGTCCCTTCATGCCCTTTTTCATATCGTTAATCATTTGTCATCTTTCAGACTTATTATTTACTGCTACCACATTCATACGATAGAATGGTGCAAGTCAACATAAGATTTCAAAGTTATCAATGTTGCTACAACATTCTTTTCAAGGAATGGAGCAAATTCAATGGGACAAATTTCAAGGCTTTTCATCAAAAATATATTATTTTTCTTAGTCATCATTTTATCATCAGTCATCACTATGGTACATTGGCTCATGCTCAATGTCTTACCCATATAAGGCGTGTTACGACATAATTCTAGAGGACTTGAACCCAATCACGGTGCATCAAAACTCAAATTGATGTCTTATCCTTTTGGTACGATAGAACTTGAATCAATCATCTTATCCTCAAATATTTTTCATTATGGTGCATCCGGACATTAACCTGATGTCTTGCCCTTTTGGTGCGATGAAACTTGAATCCATCGTCTTACCCTTAACCAACAGTATAATAGACCGAAGTACAACATGATTTACCCTTTGAGTCTTTCAAAACAATCAAAATAATATTCAAACTCATGCTATTAAAATTTTATACCATCTTTTTTTAAGAAATTTTGTATAGCCTATCATCAACCAATAATAGTATATGTCTTCGGTTCCTGATAATTGTTAGTGACTGAATACTATTTTATTCTAAATCCTAAAAATATTTTAGAAAATACATACCTGATTTTATGCAAATAATATCTTTATTCTTATAACGAGATCAACCAAAATATGAGCTAAAGAAAAACAAGAACTCACTATCAATTGGATAGAGTCTCCTGCTAATAACATGTTATAAAATCAAGCTCATAAGAATATAATCATAAAGAGAAGAAGATAAGAGAAGTAGATAGAAGAAGAGGAAGTTTTATTCATGTATATGTAAGTCTTGTTTGTACATCATACAATAGTGAATGAACAACCTTATTTATAGGTTGAGAAATCACTCAAAAAGTCACCATATTAAGTGTCGTAATAAATAGATACATTCTTATCCAAAAAGATTCATGAAAACTAGTGAATATGGATAGTTGTTCATGTACTTACTTTATGAACTATCCACTCATTCAATTGATTTATAACAGATATTAATTAGTAACAGTTTGTATTGTTGGAGAAGAGAGGAAGAATTGACCCTTTTGATTTTGATGTCGCCGCTACTGGTTCCATAACAGTGGCTCCATCTAAATGGTGTTATTATTGTTTCTTATTATTATTACAATATAAATCAAGTTTATTTTCTTATATTGAGATAGGTAATTAATGATTAGGTGCATATTATATCATTTAATATTGATTTAAGGGTATATTGGAGAGATTAAAGTTCAATTTTTGGCTTGAAATTTAGCAAATATGATAATTTTGGCATAAAAATTATATTAAGATTTGGAGTATGAATAGAGATATGAGTGGCTTTTTGATAGACATATAATCATTTGAATTTCTACAAACTTGCTTACGTACTGTCACGATCTAAAAACAGGTGTGATGGCACTCGTCTTATCCCACCAAGACAAGTTAGCATAAGACCCATTATCTAAAAAAGTGCAAAAATACACAACAATCCAACAACAATTTTTATTATGAAAACAAGTCAACTTAATTCAATCCCAAAACTAGGTTGTCATATGCACAAGCCTCTAATGTAAATATTAGAATTGAAATAAAATACGAGTCTAAAATGAAGTTGTCTTTCAAGTAAAAACAAAGTCATAAACTGGAATAGGAAAGTTCGCTGAGATGAAAAAATGCTACCTCACAATCCTCCACAAGATGCCTCAGAAACAAAGAGAATGAGAGGTATCACGAAGATTCGGGCTCGTAACGTATAAAAATTTGTAGTAGCAAGGGGTGAGTACCAAGAAACGCGTTACCCAACAAGTCAACATTTAAACACAAGTTAATTGAATAAAATACAATTACTCGTTACACCCTATCTAAACCTCCAAGCTACAAGCTAACAGTTCACAGTTTCCAATCACACAACTCAATAACCACACTATATCAGTTTACATATTTTCAATAAAAACTCAATATTCAACACTCACAAGTTTCACAGAGGAACACTCAAGTTTATCAATAATAAGTATGTGCAATTTAATGGAATGCAATGTCAAGTACAGTGATACATGTCTTCCCTAACGACACACACCCGTTGTCTCTCAATATGGGACCCATGGGGGACATATCTGTCCATGCATCTCTCGCGGCGCACGACACAACCCTCGATAATAATAACCATCGCGGCGTGTGATATGACCCTCAAAATATAATATCCATCGCAGCACACGATACGACCCTCAAAATGGAACACCCTCTTATTATATAACTCTTATTACAACCATGTCTCAGATGCAATGCAATGACATGCTCAAATGAAAATGAGGAGATAACCATTTTGATATCAAAACACAATTTACAACAAGGAATACAAAACTAACAAATAAGAAACAAGTCTCCAAATCATTCTCAACACCAGACAAGAAAATACATGAATTTTAGACGCTTAACAAGAGTTTATAAGTCCACCTGCCTTTGTCAATCGAATAATCACTCTAGGACTTGAGTCTTCCCTTTCGGTTGAGCTTCCGAATCAATGGGATCTATTCAAGTATATATATTCACAATAAGGTTTCATAACTAACAACACCCACATTTTCTTTTATATGTTTAACCTTGAACTAAACATTCACCCACATTTATAACCAAGTTTGTAACTCTGGATGTCAATTAAAATTTCAACCATCATATTTTCCAAGTTTTAAGTCTAGAATTGTATCCCAAATTTTTCCAACGTCATAATTTAAATGGTCCTCACAAAATCTTATTCATCTAATTATTTAAATATACATACAAATATATCAAAACTTGAACTACAATTTAATAATCAAAACTACGAAATTTACACCCAAGTATATTGGAACAGAAAATCTGCGGATTTTTTCTCCCTCTTTATTTTTCCAACACCATTTGTCCCAATCCAATGATTGGCTCATTATGACCAATGATTCGCTCATTATGGGCAACCATTGGCTCATTATGGCCAATCATTGGCCCACCACTATACATCCCAATAATTTCCATTCTTGCCATGCATTTCACAGATAGTCACGTACAACCATCAATATGCATTTTCCTCTTATTCCATACTTCTATGAAAAAATTAAATTTTTTTTTTCGTTTCCTTCTTTAATTCCAAATATTAATTTGTTTCTCTTAATCTCAAAAAATTTGACAACAAAACATAAGAAAATATAATATAAATATAATGCTAACACCATTACATGTGCACAGCCGTCAGAACAAAACCTTAGTATCATAGAAAACACGATTGCCACCTCCCCTTTTCTATTACTACTACTATACCCATTTAATAATAATACATGAATTATTGCGGCAATCCTCCCTTTATATCGCTACTACTCTATTAATTAATACACTTATGGTTTTTTTCAATAATTCCAAAACTAATCACTCTAAACAACCACCCATAATCCATCAATGAAAAATAGAAATTGAATCAGAATTGAGGTTGTTTACCAGGAGGCCAATTTTTTGTTTCCGATCTTGCACGAAGTCACGCCTAGGGTAGTTTTCTTTTACTCTATTTCTTTGAATATTAATTATAAGTTAAGAGTATTAAATTTCACCAACTTATTTTTAATATAATTGGTACAATTGATATAGGATCTTAAATAAATGATCACTTTAGCCCACTAACTATCTACTAATTCCATTATTTACCCTTAACGATAAATAAATTAACTCAAGTTATACGAATAATTCAAATTTCCAAAAATAACCTCGCGGGTCATTACGTCATCCACCACTAAAAATCATGTTCGTCCTCGAACACAAGGTGAATGAAAGTACCTGGAGCTTCGAAAAGTTGAGGATATCTAGCACACATGTCAGACTATGCGAAAAGGAAAGAAAAAATATTGAAGATTTGTGGCACGAGGTTCGACATTAAAGGTATGTTAAGAGTTTTAGACTTGATGAAGGACTTTTTCCTAATTAAAGATTAAAATCGAAATAGGAAATGGGTAAAGGTGAAAGATTGGGGTATCGTACCAATGGTGTGACGGACATTGATATGAGTACCGGGGATATAAAGAGAAAGTTTATTACTATAGAATGCGGGTTGAAAACCGAGAATGCCAAAGCATATGGGCATTAGGTGATATATTATTGAGTTGAATTCCTTGTGTGATTGTGTTTTATTTATTACACTCGTATAGTTGTGATAATTGAGGTGGTTATGTATTATATTGTGCATCATCATCCCCTTATCTTAAATAATATTGTGCATATGCATTGACATGAGATTGTGTATAAGTTCGACAC
Source organism: Solanum arcanum (assembly GCA_027789145.1). Taxonomy (NCBI): domain Eukaryota; kingdom Viridiplantae; phylum Streptophyta; class Magnoliopsida; order Solanales; family Solanaceae; genus Solanum; species Solanum arcanum. Next base: position 57,119,992 of record CM050941.1, read on the forward strand.
GTGAAGATCGTCCGTGCTAGGATGGAGAGATGTTAAGATTCTAATTTGGGCATATGAAGATCGTTCGTGTAGAAATCGTTTGATATTATGATACTACATTGAGATCGTCCGCACAGACACATAGAGATCATCCGTGTCGGTATATGGACCTCGCGAGTCCCCCATGGGTCATGAACTCTCGATGTAATTCCGAGGAGTATCATGTATATATGATTGAGAGAGTACTGGTATTATGAGACACATCTGTTCATGGTGTCATATTGCATTGCATCTCATGACATCCTTCATTCTTGATTATTATGTGTTTCATTTGGTGGTTGGAAGTCAATTGATGGTTGATTACCTCTATTTGCGGAAATTTGACTGGTAAGTGTACTATTGACTTATATAATTAAAGAATTAATTTTTCTTATATAAACGCTCATCACTACTTCTTCATTGTCCGTCAATGAGATATACTGGGTACACGTGGGTTCGCACTCATACTACACTTGTTACACTCTTTTGTGGTGCAGATTGAATTTTTAATTCAGGTAAGTTCTCGAAGCTTGAATATGATTTTGGATTATCTTGGAGGTGTGGTGTGTTGCTTCGGATATTTTACGGCCCATGATTTCAATATACCTCTATTTATTAGGTTATTTTTGTATTCGGATGGGATATTTCTTATGATTAGATTTTCATAATAGTTTGGACTTCTATCTTATTGTAGAAGCTCTTGTACTTATGACCCTAAATCTTGGGGGTGTTATTTCTATTTTTCGCATTTATTTTGAATAATTAGTATGTTAGATAATAGTTGATATTACATATTCACGTTTAAGTTGAAATATCGAAATTTATTGAGTTGGCTTACCTATAGGTTGAAAACATAGGTGCTATCATGACTCATGATTTTTGGGTCGTGACAAGATCAAGAAAGGTTTTAAGTTAAATTGTGAATCTTTTGTGATCAACTATTAAGTTTAAGCAAAGATTTGAGGAGGTATGTAAGAGAATGAGAAGAGTTTTATCCATGAGTTCCATCTAGTTACTTAGACCTTCGAGTCGAATTTTTCATGCCCATAATTCCACATGAATCCTATAAGTCGAACAACCTTGAGTTGAGAAGTATCTTATAGTTTTCGAGTTGAGTAGTTCATGCTCATAATTCCGTATGAACCCACCAAGTTAAAAATCATAAAATCATCCATATGAGATCATGAACCTTGAGTCCATACTTCAATTCAAGGAAAGTAAAGAGTCAAGTCAAGAAGTTAAAAAAGCAAGTCCAAGTAAAGTTATCAAGTTTTCTAAGGTCTTTTACAAATGTTTCCACGTTGTTTTAAAGACTTAAAGTTCAAGTCAAGAAAGAGTTAAGAGTTGAGCTCATTTCTCAAAGCTATAAGGGAACTAAGTATTTCCTGAAAATTAAGTTTCAAGTAAGAGAAAAGTACCAAGTTGAGTTCACTTCTCAAGAGTTATAAGGAAAAAAGTAGTCTCTAAGAGTTTAAACAAAATGTTTTCAAACTTTTGAGAAGGAAGGGAAGCTATATTTCCACAGAGCCTATGACTAGTGTTAATAGAAGAAAGAGGAAACTATGATTCCAAGAGTGGTTTTTAAAAGCTAAGTATTGAGAACTTATCTCAAACCACAGAATCAATATGTTTTTAAGCATAAGATCCAATATATTTTTTGGAGTAGTATTGAGCACCGATATGGGGGAGAGTTCAGATAACTCATAGTACCCACAATCTATGATAGCCACCATGGGTAGGAAAAGGTCACACTTCTTAGATGATTCCTTTTCATAGTTTACTTGTGGATCCATTAGGCACTTCAGGTCGTAAACCTTTGGCGGGGTATAAGATGCGCTGGTAGCGCGCGGTGAGCCAATGGATCATCACTGTAGCTCTTAAGTGATAATTGTCGGTAGAGAAACTCCCACTGTATTAATACATAGTTCCTCAAGGGGTTTTTCTTAGTATGAACGGGGGTATGAGACTTCATCCATGCATTGCACTTGTTTTAAACTGCTTTATATTTAAATGATTTCAATTGAGTATCTAGAGTTGAGTATCTTGAGTTAATATTTGCTTTATTGAGTCAAGTATTGTACCTTTGAAGTTGAGTATCTAATCTTTGAATTGAATGTCTAATCTCTAAATTCAGTATTTAATCTTTCAGTTGAGTTGAAAAGAGGTAATATGTTTCCATCTTTTTATTCAATATCAAGCTTATGTTATGCTTTGAAATTCCCCTTACATACTCGTACATTTCACATACTAAGCCATTTGGCCTGCATCTTTTGATGATGCCGACACAGGTATTCAGGATAATCTACTGGAGCTTCTTTGATACATCCCACAGTTCGAGTTATACATGGTGAGCCTCCTTGTTTCCGGAGGATTTAATTTACCTTTCAGTTTAGTTACGAGGTCGTGGTTCTTGTCCCGACTTCCATCCTTGTCAGTTACAGGCTTCATAGATAGTAAGTTTAGTTAAGAAGTCTGTACATTCTTTAAACACTTAATTGTCTATTTTATGGCAAGTTCTATATACTATTTTACTCAGAGTTAATCTTTAAAGTTAAAGCTTTCTATTTGAGTTATTGATTTTACTCTTTTTGGGGCTTTTGTATGCTCAAGTGAGTCTTCCGCTTATAGTTAGTCAGGATGAGGGTTCGCTTAGGGACCAACCATGATCTTTGGGTGACAGTCATGCCCAAGGTGTAGGCTCGGGTCGTGACATTAAGATTGAATTGACAAATTAGAGGTGAAACTATATTTCTCATACAACCCTCTTATTCTAAGGTTGTATTTAGACATGTGATATAATGACTTTATTTCAAATTAATATTTGGACATGCGATTTATGATCAAACTCTAGAAAAAAATTTTGATTTGAAATTTCAAATCGTGATTTTTATTTTTTATAAAATGGAACGGTACTTGACGTATAAGTTTATATTTTACAAATCATCATTTTGAATTTCGCAAGAAAAGACTCATGCTCAATGATAAGAGATTATTCATACCATGCGAAAGTATGATAATAAAAAATAACTAATGATATTGTTATTGACTAGTGAATATTTATAAAATTATGTATATTTGTAATTAGTTTGTAATCACAATACATTATTCATAACAAAGACAAGGAGATATGTGATTTATCAATGTGTCACCTTAGAATATTCTGATATCAAATCGTCATTTTATATCATGCTCAAATCGGTCCTAAAAGTATTTACGTTGATATATTATGCATGTTAATTTAATAATTAATTTAAAATAAACAAATTAGAAGTTGAGTCCACACTTATTGATCATGATTATTAAATTTACTGATTTGATGTAAATATATATATTGGCAATACATTTTTTTCCTTTACTTTAGACATTATTTATTAATTTTTGTATGAATGACATTTTACATTTGATACCATACAAATTGAGTGAAATATCTCATCGAAAATTTAAATCAGTTAAAAAAGCTTACTTTTATCTATTAATCGTACTTTCACACACTGCTACCTGTAAGTCTAATTTTTTTATCAAACTAAACTTTGAAATAAAACAACTGAGGATATATTTGTCTATATTTTTGTCATTATTTATGATAGTAATATCAAGAAAAACGTTCACCTATAAGGATATATGACAAATAAACTCAAATATAATAGGTTATCATATATCTTTTCAAAGTATAGACGAAAATTTGAAATCTACTTATACTTTAAAAGTTGATTTATGGAAAAATAAATTATGACTTAGCAATTCAATTTATGATTTTGGTATATACAATTATTTTAACAAAATATATGTATGTTTAGTGGCAATAAAATTTTGTTTTTACCAGTAAGATATATTGCCACAAAAAAATATAGTGATAATTGAATTAATATGACTGCATTCAAACTAGCTTAAGTCTTTGTCAATATTTACATAGAGTATTCGCTATAAATGTTCATATTTATTATTGTCGCTAAAATATAATATAATGATAATTATATTATTATCGATAAATAATTGTCTTGAAGTCATTTTGTTTATAGTTAAGTAAGGCCTTTTGAAACCTAACAATAGTGTTTATTTTTTCTATACCTATCAAAGGGCCTCTATAAAAACCTAGCAAGTAAGGTAAAAAAATAAATTAAGAAAAACACGATAGATAAAATAACAATAGTTAAGTATGCAACATGAATTGTTGATATTTTTTCTTTATTTTTTCTCGATTTGATTTTCAATATCTATGATTTTATTGCTTTATTCTCTTTTACATAATATATTTTTGTCTCATTAATATCATCATTTGTATTCAATATTCAATGATTTACCTTAGAAATTTTGAGGAAAATCAATCTTTATTTTCATTGAAAGAATCAATTTTTGTTAAGTATGGTGATGGTAGCAATATTTCAATATTTATTCAACACAATGGAGGATGTGACGTATAAATCCAAATCAAAAGTTTATTCTTTTGATAAAATAAATTGATTATTTGAACTCTTATGTTTTATAAATTTAAAATGTGTTTTGTCAACAAAAGAATTGTATGTATTATAATTTTTAAGTTCTTAAATACATTATGCGTGCATTTTGTTTGGTAAACAGAAAAAAGGTCGTAGAAAATTGAAAAATCTCACCGATTAAGTTTTTTAGTGTGTTTAGTTTATTTGCCATTAATTTTTTTTAAAAAAATTGATATTGTTTGTTTGTTTTTTTCTTTTTTAAAAAAAATAATTAAGTTGACATAGATGAGCATACTATTTTTTTAATTATTTTTTCTGTACATTTAAATAATTAAACAACTAATTCATAATAATAGAATATAAATTTATACTTTTTTAACTACTTGAATTATAATGTAATTTTTGCGATAAATAAAAATGTAATGAATAAAATTAAAGACAAAGTTAATAAACGATATGATATAAGTGTTTCAGAGTCAAATGTACACATTTACTCTCTTTTCCTTATTGTAATATTTCAAGAAACAATTAATCAAACAACTCACATGTCTTTTTCATCAAGCATCTTGAAAACCTATGAAAATAAGAATTTACACAATTCATTAAAATATATTCAACTTACATCTTCCTGCTCTTTTCTAATGTGAAAAAACATACAAGAAATTTATTACCATAAATTTATGCTAATAAAATAAAGATTGACATCTTAGTGCATATTCATTCTTAGTATGACGCCAACAAGGATCACAAAGAATATTCTCATGGACTGAAGATTTATCAGATCATGGATTATAGTAGAAAACAAGCCTCCTAATGTACTGAACTGACATATCTCGAGATGTGTTAGGATGAAAAATAACCGATGCATTTCCACCACCATGTAAAATAACATGTGGGTGAATGAAGCGACATCAAAGTACTGGAGAATGAAACAATGACTGAATATTCACTCGATGAAAACTCCTAAAACATCCACAATTAGCACAAATAAATTCTTCTTTTGTTCCTTCATCACCCTTCTTCACAAATTCACGAAATCTATCAACCGAAAAGTCATAAAACTTAGTAGCATGATTTTTTAGGCATAAACCATATTTTATCGTCATATCACCATTTGAATTTGAGCTTTAGTTGCTTGCATTTGTTTTTCTTTTTTTTCTAAAGACTTAAGGGTGAAATTTATTTTTTGCCTTTTGGTTTGAGTTTAAACGGTCTTTAATAGTGTGGATAATTGTATAACTTTCAACACATAATTAATTTTCTATTGACACAATTTATGATGAGATTATCTATAGTAAAGTAAATTTACCTAAGTGATGTTGCATTAAAAAAAACTTTTTACACAACGTTTGAATATATATAGTTATAATAATTATTTAAATATGTGTGTATGTGTGTGTCTATCTCTCTCTCTCTATATATATATATATATATATATATAGTTATATGATAGGATGAGAAAACATTTATGTGTAATGACATGTAATGCATTTATTAATTTAATATAAATATTCAGGTCCAATTCGATCAAGTAAATTAAATAATGACTTAAAATCCTGATATGAAATTATGACATGAAATTGATGTTTTGTTTGTATATTTTATGTTGCATGTTTTCTCAATCATAAAAATCATAACTTATAAAACTATCAAAATTGTCTCAATTTTTTTATACAATATTAACAATTAAGCAAAATTTAATAAAATCACATGATATACTATCACAAAGCTATTCTAAAATATTAAAATATTTATTAATAAAACTTTAGTTCTATATAAAAACTAAATGTAAGTGGTAGTGTCTTGTATCTAATATCATTCTCCCACATACTATGAACAGTTTTCTCACGTTGAACTTGCATTTCTCGATTATATGACCGAGAAGTCAAACGATCATTGTTACTTTGAACTATTTGTTTGTCAAATTGATTGGCATATAGATTTGATAAAAGATAACGAATTTGGTTAATGTAAATTGTAGAGTATGAATTGATTTAAAGTAATAATAAATTATATGTCGGTAAAAATATTCGTTATATAAGATATAACTAATTTAAAAGTAATAGGTCATCATACATTTTTTAAAATAGAGAGAAAATTTTAGAATTTACTTTTATTTTCAAAAATGATTCTCGAAAAAAATATTTTTGACTAAGCAATTCAATTTGTGAGCTTCGGTATAAATAACCACTTTAATGAAAAAGATATTTAGTGGGAACAAAATTTTCATTTTTAAAACAAGATTTATAGCCACAAAAAGATATAGTGATAATTGAGTGTTATTGCATCCCGGTACCTAAAATCTTTAACAATTTTTACATAGAGTATTGAATATAAATACTCATATTTATTATTGTGTCTAAAATATAATATACCAATAATTATATTATCAATGTTAAATAATTATGTCACTATATCATAGCTAGCTAAGGTTTGAAAGTAACAAATTGAAGTCAAAGTTAGGATACATTCATTTTACCAATAAGACTTTCCTTCTCTTTGTTACCCACCATCAAATATTATCATCACTATTATCAATATTTAAGTTTCCTTCTTTATCATATTTGATTTATTTTTAGTATATCACCAATCACAACTAAATCCATACAATTGTCATCACCACCAAACAAAATTGTAAAATTCCTTTAACAAAATAAAAAAAAAGAAATGAAAAAGATTGAACTCCTCTAACAAAAGTCAAAATATTTTTTTCCAAATCATTAAAAACTATACTATATTGAATTGGTTACTGTGTTCAAAGTTAAACAAACATTGCAATTGAGAACAAGAAGAAGTTACTAAGAACCCAAATAGAGAGTGTTGTGTATCTTGTATTCCAAACATATTAAGAACAAAACTTTGAATATCTTTGTAAGACAACAAAGTTTAAGAACATTTTCACGACTAGAAAATTAAAACTAGTAACGAGACTAGAATAAGAAACAGATTTAAAAAAATATACAAAATATTTTTCTTAAAAAAGAATTGTTGTTAATATGTGTCTAAAGAATCTTAATAATTCCAACAAACTTTGTAGAAACAAGAAGTTACCAAGTTTAATGAACTAGTGAAGAACAAAAGAATATAAGCATTGAAATTAGTTCACAAATCTAAAATTTGTAAAACACGTAGCAGAATATTGAAAATTTTTAATAGGAAAAATATCAAGTCCAGTGAACTCACACTATCCCCTTGAGGAAATTATTCCCCTCTAGTATCCGAGGTTTGTTTTGGAATATGACCTCTCAGGGTAAAATGATCTCAATCACCAGAGTATGGATACCAAAAAATCCGATGTCAGCTTAAAATAGCAAATTCTATATCTGATCACACACACTATATGATATACATCATGCTTCCCAAATTTAGCACAATCCAATTGTGAGTCACTTTTGTTTTCACTCTTTTGAAATGCAAAGCTCACATTTATTGGAAACTTGACAATATTGACATCCAAATATTTGAACTAGTTAAGACATTTTCAATGCAATGAGACCGTGAAAATACTAAACATTATGGAGTTCTGCGAATTCTTATATCTAAGATCGTACTAGCAACTCCAACAATTTTTCATTCCACTTGCTTTATAGCATACGTTTAGTAGCATTTATGTCATTAGTGTCTCTATTAATGATCAACATATCACCAATATACAAACAAACTATGACCTTATGATTTTAATGTGAACAGATGATAACTTCCATCATTCTTAAATCCATTTGCCAACATAGTTTGATCAAATTATGTCATTGTTTGGGTGCTTCCATAATGTGACTTAACAAGTTCACACACTTTATTTTATTTACCAGGAACAACAAAACCCTCGAGTTGTTCCATGTAAATTTCTTTCTCTACATTCTACATTTAAGAAAGTTCTTTTCACATTCATTTGATGAATTTGGAGGCCATATACCACACTAATAATTTTTGCATCCGAATGGATGTAATTCTAATTACTAACAAGTATATATATCGACAAGATCAAAACCTTGGTTTTTTTTTTTGTTTAAAGCCTTTGACACAAAGTTTTGCTTTATATTCATCAACAGTTCCATCAACTGTTATTTTCCTTCTAAAGATTCACTTTGAACCAAAAGGTTTATTTTCTTGAATAAGATCAATTAACTTCCAATATTTTTTATTGACACCATCTTTTCAAAGAATGAGTCTACAGAAGACACATGAAATGTTACAAAATCATATTCGATGGAAGTAAATGTACTTTAACATTTACGAAGCCTGTGAATCTCTTTACTAAGTACATTATCCTTTTGATTTCCTAGGCCTTTTAGACCCTTCTCTAGACTACTCAAGTCTAATTTTACAGTCCACCGTGATAGGTCCTATTTTAATTCTTTTAGGAATAGGAACTTGGACTTTCATTAGATGACCCCACACTTTAAAATATTTCAGGTTGTATTTCCTTCCTTTACATTTGTCATATGGAAAAGATTGTATTCTGATCAAACAAAATCGCTTTGTTTCTAAACAGACAACTTTTTGTTGTTACCTTTTCCAGTAAGGATAGTTCCTCCACACAAGTTTTGTGTAAGCCCGAACTTATAAATAATGCATCCATCATTTCTTTCAACGTTCGACTTTTCATTAGATTGAGGTGAATATGACAGTAGTTTGATGGATATTTCACTTTCCAAACATATTTCTGCACAATGAGATTTATACACTCCATTCTTATCACTTCTTATATTTTTCAATACTGATTTTCGTCTTTGATATTAAATTGTCTCGACATTTCTATTGCTTCATCCTTACCATTCAGCAAATAGACATAGTCATTTTTGATACAATTCTCAATAAAAATAACAATTACTTTTTCCCACCATGATATGGTGTTAACTTCATATCACAAATGTCAGAGTAAATCAATTCTAAGGGATTAGAATTCCTTTCAACAGATTTATAAGAATATTCAACATACTTAGATTCCACAAAAACTTGACATTTTTATTTATTGCACTCAAAGTTAGGCAAAACTTCTAAGTTGATCAGTTTTCCTTACAAGATTTTGTAATTGACATGCCCCAAGTATTCAGGTCACAAAAATTGACTCAAGCAAGTAAGAACAAATAAAAATATTGAGTTCGAAAAGCTCTTCGTGAGGTAGCTTTTTCCTCACTAATATTTTGTTTCTATTTCTTATAATTTTGTGTGATACAAACATTGTTTAGATTGTCAAATGTTCTTTTCAGAAGGACATTTCCATAACTTTCAATATGATTGTTATAGGACTACCCATAAACAAAGTTTTATCGGGTTCAATAATGACAATATAGTCCAAATGTTATTTTTACAAAAACATAACAAATGACTATTCACCAATATTCATGTCTATGCAAATACTTTTATTATAATAGACATATCTTTTCATGAAAAGTCACAACATTTAAGTGATTTTTTCCCATAATAGAACACAATTATTTTGAACAAGTGAATATATAATTTGGATGTTTTATACTAGTCACACTATATACCAGTAATAGAGAAACTCAATAGCCACAATACCAAATATACTCCAAGAATTTTGTGGGTATAACATAATACAAAAGTATCATTGAATTTCATATCTTTTGGGGATAATGCCCAAGTAACCCCTCAACCTATGCCCGAAATCTCAGAGACACACTTATACTATACTAAGGTCCTATTACCCCCCTTAACTTATTTTATTAATAATTTTTTACCCCTTTTTAGCTTACGTGGCACTATCTTGTAGGCCCAACGATGGTTGACTTCTTTTTTTCAAACTAGTGCCACGTAGGCTAAAAAGGGGTAGAAAATTACATATAAAATAAGTTCAAGGGGGTAATAGGACCTTAGTATAGTATAAGTGTGTCTCTGGAATTTTGGGTATAGGTTGAGGGGGTACTTGAGTATTTTCCCTATCTTTTGCTCCAAAGTTAAATTAGGCACCAAGTCTTATCATAAGCAAATAACCCCCACATTTCAAATGTGATCTAGAAAATATTTTTCAAGTATTTGAAAATAGTTTTTTCACATATTTTAATGTTGGAAACATTATTCTACGAAAGAATTGTAGTGCTGCAATTTTCTTTGACAATGTTTACACAATGCCAAAGTTCATTCCATAGAGACACAAAATCACAAATTCTAAGTCACTGGTATTTTTTCTCTATCATAAATAGACATACCACTTAGTATTTTAAATACTAACAATAAGGACAAAAAATATTGTACAATTTATTTCTATATTACATTGAATTTTATAGAAAATCAAAAGTACAACACGGACTTATTATGTGAAGTTTTCATATTCTTCAAACCAATTGCATAGTCCAATCTATCCAGAGTATAAAACCACAAAAGTTTTTAGTCTTCAAAAATCAGACAAACTAACATTTCTCATGGAGTACAAAACTACAAGAAAGAAATTCCTCCAAACAGAACAACACATATTCTTTATCACATAGAAATGTTTTTCTTATCAAATAGTCTTCCAACTATAACATTTTGACATACTATTTTATATAAAAAAAAAAAATATGCATCTCTCATTTTTGCAAACTAAAAAATTTTAAAAGCAACAATATTTGCAAAGTAAAATTCATAGCACTACATATGGTTTGGAGATCTTTTTCTAAGATTACACATAATAAAAAAAAACAAAGATGATAGCTCTTAGAAACTATTCTCCTCCTTAGACAATTTAATAAGAAGGTTACTTGGTAATGTTTAAACGGAATACCATAAAAATTTTCTGTTACATTTGCACTTCGACTTTGCTAAACAAAGCAACGAATTATGGATAAGTAATGCATTTATCTTCAACTTCCATGATCAGATTCTCTCAATCAGTAGAATACAAAAAATACTAACAGTATAATAATTTCCTTAAGATTGTTGTTCATTTTGTATTTCAAACATACTTAGAACAAAACTTTGAACATCTTTGTAAGACAATAAAGTTTAACAACATTCTCACAACTAGAAAATTAAAACTAGTAGCAAGACTAGAAAGTCCACTGAACTCACAGTGTCCCCTTAAGGAAATTATTCCCCTCTAGTATCCGAGGTTTAATTTGGAATATGACCTCTCAGCGTAAAATGATCTCAATCATTTGAGTATAGATACCAAAAACTCCGATGTCAGCGAACCACTCAATGGCAGTAAAGTACACTTAGAATACTAGATTTAGTAGTTGAAGAAGAAGTCCATGAATTCTATTTTATTTTTAAAATGAGAGGAAATCCTTCGATTTATACAAAACAAAGGGTGGTGCGAAAAGTTTCTTATTGTGCCTTAACAAAAACGTCAAAAACCTTTGGAAAAAGTCACAATCTTTCAGAAAGGTCATCATCTTTCATAAAAGTCGCAACTTTCCATAAAAGTCGCAACTTTTCATAAAAGTCACAACTTTTCATAAAAGTCGCAACATTTCATAAAAGTCACAACTCTTCATAAAAGTCACAACTCTTTATTTTCCATGCACACCTTTTTAAAACCCAACAAAGAGTACCAAATTTTTTTATATATAAAAGAATCTTGATTTTCTCATCAACTTCATTGAAATAAAATTCAATTTGTTATAAATTTCAGCTAGCTAGACTACTTCTTCTTTGAAGAATATCAAGATTAAAAATGGAGAAAAACTAGGCTAGCACTGAATTTAAATGTGTCTTTATTTTCTAAAAATGCTTGAAGATTCATCGAAGATAATGACGACAGCAAGATGAAGATCTTTCAAAGGTCATGTATTGTCTTTCATGATCCCAAAAAAAATTCCGACATGACGTGCATAGGCCCACCCCCTCTACATCATCGTCTACGTTTTGTACGTCTAAACATCATAGCTACAAAATTTTCTGGCTTAAAAAATAAATTGAATTAATATTATTATTTCATTTATTTAGATTAATTTACAGAAAATTAGCCTAATTTCGAATAAAAAAAAAGAAATTGTATTTTTAAGTTGTGATGAAAAATAAAGAATTGTGACAAAAACGAAAAAACAAAGAAGAAAAGGATAATGAGTGCAGTGTGAAGAAGAGGAGGGTAGAGTCTGAGAAGAACAAACAATGAGAGTGGGGCCATAAGGAAAATTTTGATTATTTTGATGTTTTTTGACATGTATGTTTATATATTTTTGTCTTGTTAATTTTAATAAATAAATTTACCTTAAATAGTTAAAATGTGTGATATATAAATACTCACCATGCTAATTTAAACGTGTAATTGACATGTCAGAACAATTTAAGAAGGAAATCTAAGTCTTTTCCTACTATCTGAATCATGTGATGTCCTGTGGAAATAAGACCTAAAATATTGTACAAGAAAAAATAAAAAATAAAATTTAAAAATAAATTAAAATAGAATCTTAATACTTTATATTATTAAAGTCTATGAATCAAAAGACACGAGAAAAAATAAAACAAATATTAAACAAGTAGAAAACACATAAAGACCTATTTCAAGCAACTAATAATTTTATTCCTTAGATGCCTATTTTTTCTAAGGCCTAATTTGCTGTCACGATCCAAAATCACGAGTCGTGATGGCACCTATGTTCCCAACCAATAGGTAAGCCAACCAACATATTTGAACAAACTCAACTAACTAATAAGTGAAAAGACAACAAATTGGCAAATCTCCAACACTGAGTCTGTGAGCCATCAGAAGTGACAGGCAAAGCTCATGCCCGGGCTATCCTCTCTAGGATTCCTAACATACGAGCCAAGGTATCTTGAAGCACTGGGGGACAATGGTACTGGGTGGAGCCTAAGCTGGCCAATCCCCCTCGACACGATCTTGCACATCCCCATGAATAACCTCTGCATCAGGAGGTACGGTCCTATAACGACCCTGGGTAGCTATTGGTACTTTACCATCCACAGGTGCTGCAATACGGCCCCTACCCCGACCTCGAGCTCCTTTCCTACCTCTACCTCGGATAGTGTTCCTAGAAGCAGGCGCAGGAATAGGATCCTGACCACCACTTGCCGATGTACGATTCCTCGCCATCTGAGAGAGAATGAGATATCAAGATTAGAATTTCTACAAGGTCAAGTGTGCACGATAATGAATAAAAGAACATAATATTTCCTAAATGTCCTATAGCCTCTCGAAGATAGGTATGGACGTCTACATACCGATCCGCAAGACTCTACTAGACATTGATCTTGTACTCTTGATACCGATGAACCTAGGGCTCTGATACATAATTTGTCACGACCAAAATTTGCAAGTCGTGATGGCACCTATGTTCCCAACCAATAGGTAAGCCAACCCAACATATTAACGCAACTAAACACACAAATGAATAAAAAGACTAACCTTAGCAAGAATCTCCAACATTGGGTTCTTTATAAGTACGAAATGCGGAAACTAAAATATATCACCCCAAGAATTGGTGTCTTAAGTACAAGAGCTTCAAAAAGTCGATGCAAGTCTGAACTAAATGATAAATCTAACATATGGGATATCCTGTCTGAATACTAATAACAGAATAAATAAAAGATAGAGGGAGGTGTGGGCCACGGAACAGCCAAGCAGCTCCCCACAACTCCAAGAACTTCAAGCTCGGACTCAATTTGCTCCAAAAGATGTGCTCCTACTCGGAATCAATCTGCACCACAAAGAGTGCAACAAGTGTAGTATGAGTACGAAACCACGTGTACCCAGTATGTCTCATTGACCGACAACGAAGAAGTAGTGACGGGAGTTATATAAGAAAATAAATTCTTAAATTATACAAGTATATATATATATTACACTTACTATTTAAGTTTAATCAATAAAGGAAATCAACATTTAGTATTTTCCAAACACCAAACAAAACATATTATCATTAAGAACGAATGATGGGAAGAAATGCAATGCAATATGATACCATGTAATGATATGTCTCAGAATACCCAGTACTCACTCAACCGTATATACATGATACTCCTTGGAAATACATCGAGAGTTCATGACCCATGGGGGACTCGCGAAGTCCATATACCGACACGGACGATCTCCACATGCCTGTGCCGATGATCTCAACGCACTATCATAATATCAAACAATTTCCGCACGGACGGTCTCCACGTTCCCAAATTACAATCTTAACATCTCACCGTCCCCAGCACGGACGATCTCCACGTGCCCAACTTATACTCAGTCTCATATCTATGCATGTGCACAATATTAATTCAATATAGGGGATGATGATGCATCTCAATCAATCAATATGAACATAATACATAACCACCTCAATTATCACAACTATACGGGTAAAATAAATAAAACATAATCACACAAGGATTTCAAGTCAATAATATATCAGCTAATGCCCATATGCTTTGGCATTCTCAAATTACAATCCACATTCTATAGTAGTAAAATTTTCATTTTTATAACACCGGTACTCGTACCAATGCCCGTCACACCATTGATACGAGACCCCCATCTTTCGCCCTTACCCCTTTGTCTATTTCATTTTTTTTTTGGTTTTTATCTTTAATTCGAAAAACAAAACAAATAAAAAGGGTTCAAAAACTACCGGCGGCGTGGGCATAATATTTACTCGTGAGTCGTGTATTGCAGGTGAGCTTTTAATCTAATTGTGTTATTGAATGTTCATAATTATATATTATTCTGATTTTTATGATTTAATGGGATAATATAGTGCAAAAGTGGTGGGGTTAGGTGTGTGTTAGTCATTGAGTGAAAGAGTATTTAACTTTTATTGTTTTCTATTTATATTTTTATGTCAATTTTCCAATTTTGCTTTGTATACCTGCAAGGTCAGTGGACCAATTTTATGACTTTCCAATTCTTGTTTATAGATAAAATTATTATTTTTCTAAGGTTTTGATTTGATTTTCAAGAATGCAATGGTCAGAATAGGTAGAAAGAGACGATTAAATAATGGTTCCATATTATGGGTCCTTACTAGTACTTGGTTGAAACTTTTTGGATTTTTTTTTACTTTTGGCAAGGTTTTAGCTTAAATTAGTTCCCAAGGATTTTCAAATGGCGGCCAGCTATAATTCTCTTGCTTTTTGGGATTGAGAAATTGTATGCAAAGATGCAGATGTATAGGAATTTGAGGTGCAACAAATTAGTTCTTCCTAAATGGTTTTTAGTTGGCTTATTTTCTTATTATTATCACATTAAGATACTAGTTTTTGGTATATTGAGATAGGTAATTAATTATTAGGTGTATATTATATTAAGATTGAATTTTAGGGTATTTGGAGAGATGAAAGTTCAATTCTTGACTTAATATTTAGCAAGTATAATAATTTTTGGGATATAAACTATATCAAAATTTGGAAGTTGATTAGAATTATGAGTGGGTTTTTTTGGGTCTATGATAGACATACAATAATTTTAAAGTCTACAAACTCGCTTACTTACGAATACTGCGTAATTGGTAGATTGTGAACATTCCAAAACTTTGCGAAAAGGGAAGGAACTATCTTGAAGATTCGTGGCACGAGATTCGGCTCTTAAGGTATGTTAAGACTTTTAGACTTGTTGAAGGACGTTTTCCTAATTAAAGATAAAAACCAAAAAAAAATGAAATAGACAAAGGGTTAAGGGCGAAAGATGGGGGTCTCGTATCATTTGTGTGACGGGCATTTGTACGAGTACCGGTGTTATAAAAAAGAAATTTTACTACTATAGAATGTGGATTTTAATTTGAGAATGCACAAGCATATGGGCATTAGCTTATATATTATTGACTTGAAATCCTTGTGTGATTATGTTTTATTTATTTTACCCGTATAGTTGTGATAATTGAGGTGGTTAGATATTATGTTCATATTGATTGATTGAGATGCATCATCATCCCCTATATTGAATTAATATTGTGCACATGCATAGACATGAGACTGAGTATAAGTTGGGCACGTGGAGATCGTCCGTGCTAGGGACGGTGAGATATTAAGATTGTAACTTGGGCACGTGGAGACCGTCTGTGCGGAAATTATTTGATATTATGATAGTGCGTTGAGATCGTTCGCATATGCACGTGGAGATCGTCCGTGTCGGTATATGCTCTTCGTGAGTCCCCCATGGGTCATGAACTCTCGATGTATTTCCGATGAGTATCATGTATATACGGTTGAGTCAGTACTTGGTATTCTGAGACATATCATTACATGGTATCATATTGCATTGCATTTCATCCCATCATTCATTCTTAATGATAATATGTTTCGTTTGGTGTTTGGAAAATACTAAATGTTGATTTCCTTTATTGATGAAACTTAAATAGTAAGTGTAATAGATATATATACTTGTATAATTTAAAATTTTATTTTCTTATATAACTCCCGTCACTACTTCTTCGTTGTCGGTCAATGAGACATACTGGGTACACGTGGTTTCGTACTCATACTACACTTGTTGCACTCTTTGTGGTGCAGATTCGATTCCGAGTAGGAGCACATCTCGTGGAGCAAATTGAGTCTGAGCTTGAAGTTCTTGGAGTTGTGGTGAGCTGCTTGGCTGTTCCGTGGCCCACACCTCCCTCTATCTTTTATTTATTCTGTTATTAGTATTCAGACAGGATATCCCTTATGTTAGATTTGTCATTTAGTTCATACTTTCATCGACTTTTAGAAGCTCTTGTACTTAAGACACCAATTCTTGGGGTGATATATTTTAGCTTCCGCATTTCGTACTTAAAAGGAACCAAATGTTGGAGATTCTTGCTAAGTGTTAGTCTTTTTACTCATTTGTTGGTTTAGTTGGGTTAATATGTTGGGTTGGCTTACCTATTGTTTGGGAACATAGGTGCCATCACGACTTGCAAATTTGGGTCGTGACATTTGCGCCTGGTGTTGTTAATTCAATTCTACGAGAATTTGAGAGTGATGTCAATTTCATCACAAAAGGAGATAATATGTTCATGGCTCTTTTTCCATTTCCATCTCATGATCTCGTTTGCAAAAATTCAAATCCTCCCTTTGGTAAGGACCATATAACACCCTAGAAATTTTTTCGAACTAAGACTCCAACAATTCTTCGTAGCGAGTGAGATTTTATGAAGGAATTAAAAATTTATCAAGCATTAAGTTCAGCTCACTAGATTTAGCACCAAGAGTTCAAAAAGTATTAAATTGGAAACAACAAAAATCTTAAATTTTGCAAGTTAAGCTAGGTATGAGTTTTGGGTCAACTTTAAATGACTTTAACTCCAAGCACAATATGCTTTAGGCGTTCTAAAAGATACTATGGGAAATATCTTTTTATTATCTTTCAAAATCCACCAAGTTTGCTAAGTTTTGAGTTCGTATGAGTAAGATATCACCTTTTGAAGTTAGGTTGTTCAGTTAAGGAAAGTTAGCCAAAAATAGTGAAGGGCATTTTTGTTCTTCACTTATCAAATCAAATTTAATTCGTTTTTAATAATATTTTATGTGTATAATCCTTTTAGGTTCAGTTTTATAATCCTAATATACACTTAGGGTTTATTTGAGAGTTCAAGAAGAGGTGAGAAAATAAAATAGGAGAAAAGAGGTAAGGATGAAGGCGTTCGTCGACGTTCTTGAATTTAGTTGTTGATTTTCACCATTGTTTTAATCCTTAAATAGGTATGTAAGATTCCATAGTGTTGGGTTTGTTCACACACACACACCAATTATGTTATTTTTCAGCGCAATTTCATTTTTAAAGTTGATATATTAGAGTTCTTGATAAGTGTTGTTGAAGTTTCATTAAGTTTTGATGTAAGAATCTACTTATGTCAACTTTAATTGACCATATAGCTTAGAATATTATGATTGATGCGAGTCATAACCTATCCAATTAAAGGTGATTGAATCTACTTTCCAAAGCCACCAATTAAACATCCATCCAATTTCTAGGTTAAAAGTTATCACGATTTTAGTAACCTATATAGTGTTGTTCCGAATTAGCCAACGGAAAAATTACCCTAAACGAATTTCTTTGATAATAAAAGGTTCAAAACAATCATATTTTCATCATTACTAATGAAATTCATAATTCTTGGCCATGGAGATTTCAAGAAACTAATTCAAGAATCGCAAGAAAGGTTTTCTTGATCATTTATCTTCAAGCTAGGGTTTCAAGGTTTTTATTCAAGTTCTTATCGAAGATTCTTCAAGAAACTTCTTCTACCTATCTTAAATCAATCCTAATGTGATCATAACCTTAAATTCATAATTCAAATTCAAGGTAGAGTTGAGAGTTAAGTTTTGAGAATTCTTTCGAATGTTCTAAGAAAGTCCTTTTTAGTCTTGTTGATGATTCTTCTACAACTTCTAGTAATTTGTTCCAAGGCTCGAGTAAGTACGTAAGAGGATGAGGAAGTAGTCTTCATGAGTCTACTTTTTCATTATGAGATCCTTTATATCATGAATCATAACTCTTCAATTCATAATTCACATTCAAGAGAGAGTTAAAAGTAGATTTCAAGAATGTTTTTGAGTTCAATTATGAATCTTTTTAGCTCAACTATTGATTTGAGCTAAGATTGGAGAAAGTAAGGAAGAGAATGAGAAGAGTTGTAATTATTAGTTCCATTTAGTTATGTAGCCCTTTGAGTCGAGTCGTTCATGTCCATAATTTTTTCATGTGCACCATCTTTAGTACCTCTGAGAGGAGTTCTATCTTCATGTTCTAAGTCTTGAGTATTGAGTTATATTTGTGGTTATCGAAAAACCTTGCATTGAGTCGTTCATGTCAATAATTCGACATAAACCATACCTAAGAAGTCTTTTTTTACAAATATTTTAACTTTGCTTTAAACATAAGCATTGAAGTTGAGTAAAGACTAAAAGTAAAGATTATTTTTTAAAAAATGATATATTGGAATTAAGTATTCGCAATAGTAAATATTTTACATTTAAGATGAGACAAAACTGATATTTCCAAAAGAGTTTTGAGCAATTTCAGTACTATCTCTTTTAAGGAAAAAATGAGTTTGAGAAAGAGTTTCAAATACATGATTAGTATGACAATCGATTATGTCATCAATGTTTAAGCAGACTGATATCTAGATATACCATCAATGTTTATGGAGTATGACTTCCTGTAACCACCCTCTTAGTCGTTTTATGAATTTTACTCCTTTTTTCTAAGGTTAATCCTTTAAGTAATTTTTTATAATTAATTTACGACTCGTGAAAATGAATATTATAATTTTTAAATAAATTAAGAGTTACTTAAGTTTTATTAAATAAATAAACAAAATTAAATTTGCTAAGTCCAAAAGGATTTTAAGAAAACCAAAAGAAAAGAAAAGAAAATAATGAAAACTAATAACAAAATAAAAGGGCTACGCCCAATTGAAAAAGTAAAAAATGGGAGGGGTTAAGCTGCTAATAGCAGCCGTCACGCAAAATAAAAAAAATAATTAAAAGAGAAATACAAGGTCTTATATTGTTGGCTGTTGTGAACAGCAGCAGTTCGCAAAGGAGAAAAAAAGTAAAAAAAGGAAGAAAGGGTTTAGGCGAGAATGACGACAGCTACTTCAGGTAATACCAATTATGATTGACGTGAATGTTAGGAAGTGGAGAGCAAATTGAGTTAGTGTAGTCAATATTTTTTTTCTTTTTATAAATCTATATATATAGACTACTATAGATTGAAATATTATGATATTTATGTTGTTGGGTTAGAAAGAAAGTGAATTGCTAATTTCAACTTGAAATGTCAGTAACTCGTCGGGGTCTTTTGTATCTAAGGGAGAACAATTCTTTGAGTGGTCATTCATTAGCCAATAATTAAAATTTATGAGTAGTTAATCATTAATAATGATAGATGACTTTGATGTAAATATGGGTCAACAATTTTGGTAAGGTTATTGTATTCATAGGTTGCAAATTTTAGAATTTTACTGTTCAATATGATACAAGTTTGATAGATTGGTAATGAAATTAATATTAGGTGTAAGGTATTATGAGACTACCATTATTAGATTCAGGATATTGAAAAAAAATTGGGACTTAACCCTAAGATTGAAACTTAACAACTTTATTTTACACTTTGTGGCTTTTTGGGTCAAGGCTAGACACATAATTATATGAATGTTGTTAGTTTCGATATCTTATCGTGATCATTTGTATGAATAGATTTCTTGAGTTGAAAGTTCAACGAAAATTAAAGGCTCAAGTCATCGAGTGAATTCTCGATTATTTGAGGCAAGTGGATTTCTAAACTCTTGCTAATTGTATGAAATGCGTGTATTTTCTTGTGGTATGTGTTTGGGAGTAACGGAATTTTGAAGGGTTGACTTGTCCACCTTGATTAATTTTAATGATAAAAAGGGTAATTAAAGACAATGTGATTATTTGTTTGTATATGATGTATTGAGAATGGTACGAGTACCGGTGTTATAATGGGAAGGTTTATTACTATAGAATGCGGATTTTAATTTGGGAATGCCAAAACATATGGACATTGACTAATATATTATTGATTTGACTTATTATGTGTGATTGTATTCTTTACTGAACCCGTATAATGTGATAATTTAGGTGATTATATGTCATAGAGACATTTGATTTATTGAGATGTTGCAGTATTATCTTTATTTGATATCATATTGTGCACATGCATTGACATGAGACTTGGTATGAGTCAATGTTACACGTGGAGATCGGCTATGTTGAAATTGAGTTATGATTATTTGGGCACATGGAGATCGTCCGTGCAATATAATAGTTATGATTATGTTTTTGGCACATGGAGATCGTCCGTGCAAAATTTGTTTGAATTATGATAGTGCGTTGAGATCGTCCGCACAGACACGTGGAGATCGTCTGTGTCGCTATATGGACCTCACGAGTCCCACATGGGTCATAAACTCTCGATGTACTTCTGAGGAGTATATTGTATATACGGTTGAGAGAGAAATTGGTATTCTGAGGCATATCCTTCATGGTGTCATATTGCACTGCATCCCATGACATTCTTCATTCTTGATGATTATGTGTTTTATTGGTGGTTGGGGAAGTACTTGATATTTGATTACCTCTATTTGATGAACTTGATCTTGTGTGTTGCTGATATTGTGAGTGCATTTTTTTTAAGTTGTGATTTTGAATATTGAGTTGTAGTTGAGGATGTGTAATTTGTTAAAATGATTTTGATGAGTTGGGTGCTATGAAAACTGTGAACTGTTAGGTTGAGCTGATTTTTATGCAGGTTGTAGTTGTCGAGGTTCGGTTGGTGTGTAAGGAGTACTCGTATTTTATCACCTTTGCTTGTGCTTAGGAGTTTACTTGTTGGGTACCATGTGGTTTGGTACTCACCCCTTGGTACTACAATTTTTTTGTAGGTTAGCCCGGACTTTGTGATGTTTCTCTTCTCCTTGTCTGAGGATTCTTGTGGAGAATAGTGAGGTAGCTGCTTGTTATCTCAGCAAACCTTCTTACTCTTATTTATGATCTTGTTCTATTTCAGAAACAATGTCATTTGAGACTTAATTTTTTTTCTTAAATCAATTGTAATACTTTAGAGGCTTGTACACGTGACAATCAGATTTTGGCGATACTTTAGAGTAACTTATGAAATTTCTGCATTTTATTGTAATGGTCGAGTTTTATGCTGACTTGTCTTGGTGGGATAAGATGAGTGTCATCACGTCTATTATTGGGTCGTGACACTTCCCTAGTCACCAATAATCATATTAAAATATGATTTTGATATGTTTTATGGAAGTCTTTTGAAGAGCAGTTACCTCTTTAAGAGGGTAGTTTTGAGTAATTATCTTAAATCACAGAATAAGTATTTTTAAAAAAACATAAGAGCTAGTATATTTTTGGGAGTAGTATTAAGCTCCAAATTGGGGTGAACATGAGTTCAGATAACTCACATATCCATAAAACCATGTACTCATCATGGGTTGAAAAGGGTCATACTTTTTAGATGAATTATTTTCACAATAGACTAGTGTATCCACTAAGTTAAGTTAGGTCCTATACTGATGGCAAGGTATATGATGGTCCTTGATTGCGTGAGGTAAAGTGTTGGATCATCATTATACCTCTTAAGTGATGGTTGTCGGTTAGAAAAAGTCCCACAAAAGTCGTAGTGTTTTATATACATTAGTTAATTGTATTTTCATATGCATTTCAGAGTAATGTTGTATCCTTATTATATACAAAGAGTTGACATCATGTTTTTAAACAACTATTATTTATATTGCACTTGTTTTAAATTGTTTTGTATTGAAATAGTTCAGTCAAGTATCAGGAGTTGAGTATCTTAAGTTGAGTATCTTGAGTTAATATGTGGTTAATTGAGTCGACTATCATATCTTTGAAGTTTAGTATCTAATACTTGAGTTGAGTATCATATTCTTAAGTTGAGTTGCGTGAGCTTGAAAAGAGGTAAGTATGTTTCTTTTTTTATTCAAGTTTAAAGCTTATGTTATACTTTAGAATTTCCCTTACATGCTTGTTCATTCCACGTATTGAGTCACTTGGCCTGCATCTTTTGATGATGCACACACAGGTATTCAGGATCATCAACAAGAGCTTCATTGATACATCACAGAGTTCGAGTTAGTGATTGTGAGCCTCCTTGTTTTCGGAGGATTTCATTTACTTTTAATTTTAGTTAGGAGGACGTTGGTCTTGTACCAGTTCCATTTTTATCAGTTAGAGGTTCTATAGATAGTCAGTTTAGTTAAGAAGTCTATATTACTCATTATTTCTTTAAATGTTAAATATTTTAAAGACTAAAGTTGCCTATTTATGGAAAGTTGAATATATTTAATTTGAATATTCAAAGTTTCCATTTGAGTTAAAGTTTGTATTAAGTTTAATGAATGTAAATTTGTGTTAAGTTTTTGCATGCTTATGTTAGTCTTCCGCTTGTAGTCATCCGGGAAGAGGGTTCGCTTGGGACCAGCAATGGTGTTCGAATGCCGACCACGTCCAAAGTGTAGACTTAGATCGTGATAATCCAACCTCATTCTCACTGAAGAAGACGAACAACCATCGTACTTTCTTTTAAACTTTCTTACTTTTATCTCTCTACCATCCATCTCCATCTTTGTCTCCACATCAATGTTGTTCTTCTCAGACATTTCACAAAAGTTGCGCTCAAGTTATCATTGTTTATTGTGGTGGTGGTGGATCATCCTTGATAACAAGGGGAGTACCTGTTATTATAGTTGAAGATATAATCAATCACCTTTATAAATTTTACATTCTAGATCTAAAAATTCCTTTGACGTTTTAAGTAACAAAGAAACAAAAAACAATCAATTTTTCTTCTCTTTTATTTTAGTGAACAAAATTTTGCCTTTAGATGTGTAATTCTCTAATCTTTAAATTGACGGTAATTATATAATTTAAAGATTGTCCTAAAAAGAGAGAGCTCATATTTCTACTTAGGATAATCTGATGAATCACATTTGACCTACAAAAAAATCAAATCAACAAGTGAGAGATATACCTGTTCAAAAAAAAGAATGATTGATCCTGTGATTTCAACAAGTACCGTGATTAGGATGATTAATAGAAATGATGGGAATCTCTGCCCGTCCTCTACCTCCTACTCAACTATTCTGTGAAAATTTTGATGGAAATGACAAGCAGCATATATGAAGGATTCAAGGGCACCAGTTTCACAAAATTCAGCACCGCCATCAAGTACATTACCATTAGATCTAGCTGCATAGTTTTGCCTACACTCAAGATAATTCACAAGAAAATGTTTGTTGCTGTTAGAAGCCATTAGAAAGAGATCAATTAATTGAAGGAGAGTTAACTAGGAAACTAGTCTAGCTGTGAGGGGAATAAGCAAAATAGTTTGTAGATAATATAGATGGGAGGAAAATTGAGGTGTGTGCTAACTAGGGCTGCATTGCATGATCAAATGCTATTTCCAAATAGTTAATAAAACAAACCTTTGTACTTTATTGAAGTTATTTATTATTTTTGGAGTACATTAAATATTAATTTTCATCTACTTTCTTTTTCTGCATTATCAAGTACTTGTTTTGTAAATTCATATATCGAATTAATTCGATCAGAGTTTTTATAAGTCTAGTTAGAAACTATTTAGTTATGGATTTTCCATTGATTCTTGAAAAAATTCTGTAGCTAATTATATATTTTCTAGTATGAAAAATGATGACATATTTAATACTAAATACATGACGAAGTTAATTAATAAAAATATATTTTCTATGCCCATGAGTTGCAGTCCAAATTCACATAAAATAAGGTTGATTTTTTTCCTATTTTATCTCTTCACACAACACACCATATATTTTGATTAATTAAATTTGATATGTGTATTGATAGTCGACATGCCAAGATATATTGTGGGAAATTACTCTTCTTCATCATTAGAAACTGTTACTCTAGTGGTAAACTTGAAATAGGATAAAATTTATTAGTAGCAAAAATTCTTAATCTATTTTGTAGTGGCTAAGTGATGTACCCATCTTTCCTAGTTGTTTCCAACACTCTAAGGTACATGTAAACATCATGAAATCATTCATAAACATGAGATCATGATCCTAGAATTCATAATCCAATTCAAGGAAAGTTAAAATCAAAGTCAAGGAAGCTAAGATCCAAGTCTAGAAGTTAAGAAGCAAGTCAAAGTAAAGTTATAAGGTTTTCTAAAGTCTTTCAAAAACATTTTAACTTTGTTTTAAAGACTTAAAGTTCAAGTCAAGAAAGAGTAAAGAATTGATTTCATTTCTCAATAGCTATAAGGGAACTAAGTATTCCATAAGAGTTAAGTTTCAAATAAGCAAAGAGTATCAAGTTGAGTTTACTTCTCGAGAGTTATAAAGGAACTAAGTAGTCCCTAAGAGTTTAAACAAAATGTCACTTTTGAGAAGGAAGGGAAGTTAGACTTCCACAGAGCCTATGACTACTTTAATTAGAAGGAAGGGGAAACTATGATTTCCAAGAGAGCTTTTCAAAAGTTAAGTTTTGAGCACTAATTTCAAACCACATAATCAGTATGTTTTTTACATAAGAGCCAATATATTTTTGGGAGTAGCATGAAGCATCGATATTGGGAAGAGTTCAGATAACTCACAGCCCCTATAAACCATGTTAGCCACCATTGGTAGAAAAGGGTAATACTTTTTAGATGATTATTTTCCACAATTTTCTAGTGGATCCATTAGGTAGTTCATGTCCTATACATATAGCGGGTATAAGATGTGATGCCAGCGTGCAGTAGACCGCAGTATCTTATTGTAGATCTTAAGTGATGGTTGTAGGTTAGAGAATCTCCCATCGAAAAAAAATGTATTTTATATACATTAGTCATTGTATTTTATACAATGTAGTATTGTATTTCATATACATCTCGGACATTATTGTATACTTGTGTGTGTGTGTGTGTGTGTGTGTGTGTGTGTGTGTATATATATATATATATATACATATATCTCAAATGTTTAAGCATGCTTTTAATTAGCATTTTCTTTATATTGCATTAAATTTAACTGCGTATATTGAATAAGAGTTAGTAGATCATGAGTTGAGCAGAGTCAATGTAAGTATGCATTCTTAATCCCTTTCAATCCTACGTTTTATTTAGCTTTTAAACTCGCATACTCGTACATTTAATGTACTGATGTCAGTTGGCCTACATCGTTTTATGATGCAGACGCATGTATCCAGGATCAGCACACAACACTTCGTTGATCTAGATTGAGATTCAGCGTTTGTGGTGAGCCTCCTTTCATTCAGGAGAACATCTTCTTCATTTCTATATTAGCTTAGCTTTTAGGATGTTGTGGGGTCTGTCCCAACATCCCTCTCTAGACAGTTTAGAGGATACTTAGACTATAGTATTTCGTTTTGGAGATGTTTTCAGTTATTAAGACTCAAGTTTCATTTTGGCCTAAGTTATGACCTGATTTATTTCCCTTTTATTATGTTTTTACTTGCTTCATAGTTGAGGTTTGTCTTCCGCTGATTTAAGTAGCCAGACCAAGGGTTCGCTTGAGGGTCATCAATGGTCTTTCAGTGTCGATCCCGCCCAAGGTGTAGGCTCGAGGCATGAAACCTAAACTGTCACTTATTAGTTTGAGAAACACACCTCTCTATTTTATAATACTATTAGACTTTTCTCAAAAAAAAAATTTATTCAAGGTATATTTGATACACAAATAGAAAATACTCCTAAAAATATATGTACATATCTAACACAAAATGAGAAAAATATAATATAAAAAATTAAAATTAGGAGTTGATGTTTAAATAGGATATGGTAGAATTTTATTTTTAAAAAATAAAATAATATCAATTTCTTTTTAAGTATTAAATGAGCAGTTGTTTTTTGGGTGGGGTGAGGGGATCCGAAAGTATGAATTTTTGTAAAAATTATTTCATAAAAGAAATTAGAAAAAGAAGAATAAGGAGGGAGTTGATGGAATGGGGTACGAAAAATGATTGTAATTATATTATTATATTTTGAAAAAATCTTTCTTTTTTTCTTGGGGGGTGGGGAGGGGATTGTAATACTTCAATCTTAGTTTTTAACTAATATCACTAGTTTTATTTAATTTTACCAAGGTGAAATATTTTATGCATGTAAAATGTCATGTGTTGAAGGTTTTCTAAATACAAGAGCGAGTATACTACACACCCCATTGAGGTGGGTTTCTCAAACTAAGGGTGTGTGTTTGGTATGAAGGAAAAAACATATTTTCCAATTTTCTCATGTTTGGTTGAGACAAAAGATTTGGAAAATGTTTTTCAAATCAACTCATTTTTCTCAAAATTAAGAAAAATGGTTTCCCTTAAAAAAAAAAATTCAAAACTCTCATACAACTTCAAATTACATTTTTTTTTAAAAAAACACATGAATTTCTAAAAAGTATTTTCAATTTCAGAATTTTATATTCACTCCGCCCTCCCCTCGACCCCAATCATCCCTCTACCTCCTTAAATAAAATTACATCAGTTTTTAAAAAAATATTCTCAATTTCAAAATTTTATTTTTTCACCCCCGATCCAGGATTCCCCTCCTCCACCTCATACTACCCACCTCAAGCAACCCCACACACACACACACACACAAAGAAATATATTTTATTTTTAAAAAATATTTTCAACTTCAAAATTTTATTCTTCACCCCTACCCTCGACCTCCCCACCCACCACCCACCCTAAAAAATAAAATAATTTAAGTTTGTTTTAAAATATTTTTGACTTCAAATTTAATTTTTCACCCTACCTCGGCCCCCGACCCCAACACCCACCCAACCCCAACCATCTCCCAAAATAATTTTTATTTTATTTTTAAAATATTTTTATTTTTTTTTTTCATCCCTACCGGGGGCAGCCCCGTACAAGCCCCCACCCCCACCAAAAATAATTTTATTTTTTAAAAAACAACTTTAAATTTGTATTTTTAAAGCCTACCCCGCCAGTTAAAATATTTTCAGTTTCAAAATTTATTTTCTACTCTTGTAAGAATAAAAGATATTTCTCAAAAATATTTTTCATTGATAAATCAAACACTAAAAATAACTTCCTAATAATATTTTCTAGTTACCATTCAAACATGAGAAAATAAGTCATACATCTATTTGTTTTTCAGGAAAACATTTTCCTTCATACCAAACACACCATAATAAATGATAAATTAGGTATGAAATTCACACTCTCCATAGTTTAGTTATGAAACAAAGAAGGGAATAATTTTGGTATGCTTTTGACATTTATCTCAATTTTTAATTCATACACTTCATAATTAATAGAGGTAAAATGATAAACTTAGTATATCAATCATTATTTTTTTCTAAATGTGTTCATTCAAAAGTAGACAAATAATTACGGACAAAAATTCAAAACAAAATGCTTGTAGTTGGAAGCCATGGGAACGAAATAAATTAATTAAAAGAGAGTTAGCTAGGATACAAGTCTAGTGAGCGGAAAAGGTAAAAGAGTGAGTATATAATAATTTGCTCAATTCGTAAGATATTTTTATGATAAATAAATATATATAATGACTATATAATAAACTTATAAACAATATGTTCTATTTATTTTATAATCAAATGTATGTATTTACTCTCTTTTGATACTATAGGAAGCAATTAATTACCCAAGTTACTGGTTTATTTCATAAAACAACTAGATAACTAGATAGAAATTACAAATTACGCAATTCATCAAAACAGAAAACATAAAAGGAATTCAACTTTTACTTTTTTTCTTCTCTTTACTAATATTTAAAAACTAGTATAAATTTATTAACATAACTTTATGCTAATAAATACGTCTTAGTTCATATTCATTCTTCGAAAAAACGCCAACAAGGGTCACAAAGAACATTCACATTGACTAAAGATTTCAACGTCAAGAATAAAAGTAGAAAATAGGACATCTAATATATGGAATCGACACAAATCGAATGATCAGTGGATAAAAAATAACTAGTGTATATTCATCACTAGGTGAAATAACACGTAAGGTGAAAGAAACAAGATCAAAGTATTGCAAAACGATAAAATAAAAAAATAATTTCCTAAGACGTGTGTTCTATATCAATTTTTATGGAGTTATAAAGTTAGATAACTGATTTGTTTTTAAGACTTAAAAATGAAAGCTTTTATTTTATTTTTTGTTTGAGTTTAAGCTCTCTTTAATGGTGTGTACCAAAAATTTTGTGTTTTGTTAATAATTTATTAATTTTCTGTTTGACATAATCTAATGATGAGATTATTTAGTAGTAGTTGAATCTTGTTTTTATTCTTCATTCAAAAAAACTATATAACTTTTACTAAGATATATACTGATAAAAATTATATATATATATATATATATATATATATATATATATATATATATATATATATATATATATATATATAAAAGAATGATTTAGATAAGCCTCTCTCTATATAAGGATAAAAATTAAGTTTCATACTTAAATTACTTAGAGTGTGAGTTTTATATCTAAACGATCACTTATTAATTGAAAACCCACATCTCTCTTTATAAAAATCTCATCATGTTGTGTGTAATACACTACTCTCGTTTGACTTGAACAAATTGTCACATCCACTCAACAAGGAAAAAACTTTCTATCTTGGCAACAATTAAATAAACTATGTGTTAATTAATATTAAAGATTAAAAGTTATCATCCCAAAAAAAATTCATAAAAAAATGTAAATTTTTTTGTCTTGCCCTACTTCATCGGTTTTTCTCACCTTACCCCCGCCCCCCTCCCCCTCCCCTCCCCAACCCCCCCTCCTTTTGTTATTTTGTTTATTTTTGGCTTAAATTTCTTCATTAATAGTCTACAATTTTTCTTACTTCTCCCCCTCCCCGGCACCTCTTCAAATATATAATTAGATATAATTTTTTCTAAAAATAATCTACCCACTCTACCTTACTCTCCTCTTTCATTTTCTTTTTCTTGTTTTTGTTATATACACATATCAAAAATATGTTTTGTCTGCCGCCGCAAGAAAATTTTAAAAAATAAATTTTCATATGTTATATTTGGTAAACGATTTTTTTTCCTAAAAATATATATTCATATCTAACACAAAATGAGAAAAACCTAAAAATAAATAAATAAATAATTTAGGAGCAAAGGGTTAAATAGGATGGAGTAAAAAAAAAATTGGTGAATGAGTCGGTAATTTGTGAAATGCTTTGTGTCGAGATTTTTATCAATAAAATAGAGAGAATATTGCACATATCACTGAGCCGTGTTTCTCAAACAAATGATTGGTAGTTTATGTATGAACCTCGCACTCTCAGTAATTTAGATATGAAACTAAAAAAAGAGAGGATAGTTTAGGTGTATTTTCGATGAAACTAAAAAAAGAGAGGATAAGTTAGGTGTATTTTCGATACTTTTCTCTCTAAAATATGAGTCAATTGTTAGGATCTTTAACTTAATATATACTTAATTCAATAATTTTATTTTATTTTTTATAAGGGTAAAATAATAATCTAACTTTCGTCTAACATTCATACTAGTTTTGATTATATATTATATGTTATGTTAGTGTGATGATCAGTTGAGAAAATATTCATTTGTGGTAATACGTCATGCATCTATTAGTCTGATGTAAATATTTAGCTAGTACAGACAAACTTTTACCTCTTAAAAGATTTAATCCCCAACTTCTACTGATATATCTTAAGATTGAATTGGCAAATTAGAGGTGAAACTATATTTCTCATACAAACCATCTTATTCTAAGCTTGTATTTTGACATGTGATATAATGTCTTGATTTCAAATTAATATTTGAACATGCGATTATAGATCAAATTCTACAAAAAAAAGTTTGATTTGAAATTTCAAATCGTGATTTTTATTTTTTATAAAATGTAACGGTACTTGATATATAGTTTATATTTTACAAATCATCATTTTTAATTTTGCAAGAAAAGACTCATGCTGAGTGTGAAAAGGTTATTTATACTATGCAAAAGTATGGTAATAAAAAATAACTAGTTACTATTGTTGTTGACTAGTGAATGTTATAAAATTATATATATTTGAAATAAATTTTTGTTATCACAAACCATTTATTTATAAAAAAAATACATGGAGATCTGTGATTTATCGATGTGACATCTTAAAATATTCTGATATCAAATCATTATTTTATATCACATGCTTAAATCGGTCCTGAAAATATTTATTTTGATATATTATGCATGTTAATTTAATAAATAATTTAACATGCATTTACTGATTTGATGTATGTATATATATATATATATATATATATATATATATATATATATATATATATATATATATATATATATATATATATATATATATATATAGATTGGGAATACATTTGTTTTTACTTTACTTTAGATAGTATTTATTATTTTTTTATGAATGACATTTTTTTCACATTCAAGGAGCACCCCATAGACGTAACTGGCGGTGGCGTCCTCTTTGAGGACTAAGACTAGCATCTTAGCATACATCATTATATTCATAGATTATAAATGTGAAATATTTAAAAAAATTTATTACTTCTACATTGAGGTTTACATAGACCTCTATATACACTTAATATATACATAGACACTTGTATATGAAGATTACAAGTCTTCTACTTTTATTGCACGTAGGTATATGTAAGATATAGCATAGTCTTTAAAGAGTGTCTCATCTACTAACCATCCAACAATATTATAGCAATTTGGGCATAGCTCATACATCAATATAAAAGAGACACATATAGGCTATACAATCTGTATTCAAATGAAAAGAGAAAGAACATAAGAGTCTTTAGACTAAAACAACTTAATAATCTCGTTATTGACATCGCCCTCGGCAAGTGAGGACCTACCCACTTGGGTGATTGAGAGGAATTTCAAGCCTTCTTCAAAGTCGTCTCAAAGAGCTTTTATTGAACGGAACCTAAAATTTTGGGAAAGGGGAGAAAATGGGTTAGTACACCACCTATACTAAGTATGAGACAATATGCACATATAAGATCAAATCATGCTAAAAAGGGGACATTTTATTAAAACATGTTATTTTACCTTTAGAAAGCCTTATGCATATTCAAGATAGTCATACCAATTATTAAAGCATATTCATTAAGTCAAAGCAAGTAACATGCATATCTGTATACTTGCAATCAATTCAATTATAACCCTATCATCAAGTAGTAAAATCACAAGCATGAATATGAGTTCATCATATCATAATAAATGTAACGACCTGTTAGTCGTTTTAAGCAGTAGAGTTTATTTCTGGTAATTACAGTCTGAGTCGACGGATCCCACGACGGACCGTCATGGGCACGATGGACCGTCGAGGGGGTCTCGTTCCAAAACACTTAGATTCTGAAAATTTGGGTACTGAGAAAAACTCTCTCTGAACTTCGCGACGACATGGCAGGACGGACCGTCGTGGTCACGACGGACCGTCCGCGAGCCCTTTAGTAAAATTGAATCCGAACTTTGTGACGGCGGCGGGGCGGACCATTGCGAGCCTGACGGGCCGTCACAAGGCTGCGTAACCACTGACAGGTCGGATTACATTAAATGTTTTAAGGCGTTTTGGACTATTCACCTTATAATTATAAAGTTAGTGGTTGAATGTTAATAATTCAATGGCTTGGGGGTTAAAGGAGATATCCTTGGAATAAGTAGTGAGTTACTTTGGTCATCTTTTAGACTTAATTATATGGTAATTAGGGTAAAAGAAAAAGAGGTGGAAGAAGGAAAAATAGAAAGAACAAAGAGAAAGCGACGATCGAGAGGGAGAAACAAAGAAGAAAGCAAAGCATTGGAAAAGTAGATTTCTTGACTTCAATTCTTCGGTGGAGGTAGGTTATGGTTTATGCTAATTCGTAGTGAAACTCTTAATAGCGAATGATATGTATTGGGTAATTTTGTAAAGTCTTCTATATGCTTAATTGTGTGCTTGCATGATATGATTATGTAATTGTGATGAATTAGCATGATGAGGCTGTTGAATCTTAAACCTTAAAACCTCTCTATTAATGATGATGCCTTGGTATAAAAGAAGGCTTGATGAACTAAAAGAATGAGGTTAATGGATCGGGTGTCACGAACCGACACATAGTATTAGGGGATCGGGTGTTACGAACCGACACATAGTATTAGGGGATCGGGTGTCACGAACCGACACATAGTATTAGTGGATCGGGTGTCACGAACCGACACATAGTATTAGGGGATCGGGTGTCACGAACTGACACGTAGTATTAGTGGATAGGGTGTCACAAACCGACACATAGTATTAGTGGATCGGGTGTCACGAACCGACACATAGTATTAGGGGATCGGGTGTCACGAACAGACACGTAGTATTAGTGGATCGGGTGTCACGAACCGACACATAGTATTAGTGGATCGGGTGTCACGAACCGACACATAGTATTAGGGGATCGGGTGTCACGAACCGACACATAGTATTAGGGGATCGGGTGTCACGAATCGACACGAGGTATTAGGGGATCGGAGTGTCACGTTTCGACACAAGAGGAATAAAGAGAATGAATCTTGAATTATCTTAATATACTCAAACTTAAAGAACCTTTTCCCAAACGAGTATGGTGTGGAGGCGTGAGTCCTCATAGATGTGCTTGGGTTGTGGCCAAGGGTTATGGTACTTGCTGTTGTTATCTGTTGAGTATTGTAGTTGATTTTATGATATTATTTGATATATATTGCTTTCTATTTTGAGTTGACCGATGATATCTACTCAGTACCTGTGTTTTTTACTGACCCCTACTTGTATATTTTCTCTTTGTTAATTGTGGAGTGCAGCAAACGTACCGTCGTCTTCAACTCAACCGCAACTCTAGCCAGTCTTCGTCACGTCAGATTTCAGGGTGAGCTATTGCTTCTAGCTTGGACTGGATCTTCTTCTTCACGTCTTGATGCCTTGAAGTTCTGGCATGGACTCATTTGTTTAGTTATTTTAGCTTCTTAGATACTCTTAGATTTAGTAATTTGAGGATAGATGTTCTTGTGGTGACGACTTCCAGATTTTGGGGATAATGATAAGTTTTGAGTTTTAGAAGTTAATAATTGATTTCATTAATGAGTTTTAAGTCTTCCGCATTATATTCTGCCTATTATGTTTGAAATGTTGGGGTTTAGATGGGTTGGTTCGCTCACATAGTAGGATAAGTGTGGGTACCACTCACGGCTCGTTTTGGGTCGTGACAAACTTGGTATCAGAGCATTAGGTTCGTTGGTCTCATCACACAAGAACGAGTCTAGTAGCGTCTTGAGGAACGGTAGGGGGACGCCTTTACTTTTCTTTGAGAGGCTATAAGACTTTAGGAAAATTCTATTCTTTCCTTCTTTCGTGCTATTACTTGGATCCAATTGGTATCTAGGTGATACAAATTGGTATTTGACCATCTTCACTCTATTTCGCAGATGGTTAGAACTAGAGCAACAACCGCGCCAACACCAACAGGAGACAAGAAGGCGTCCTGAGCCAGCGAGGCCGTAGCTCAAAGAGGAGGCGGTGGCAAAGGGGGCCGTGGTAGAGGTTGCGGGAGGGCGTCCTCTAGAGGAAGAGGACAAACACCTGGCCCATCTAGTACTAGAGGCGTTGACTCCTCCACCGGCCGAGGAAAGTAGTAAGAGAGGGGAGGAAGGGGAGAATGACCAAGTGCGAGAATGAGGAATTACCACTTTGACCCAACTCTACCCCGAGTGAGATGCCGATTAATCAGT